>JAQSEC010001459.1:0-14952 GCA_028564925.1 Lithobates sylvaticus
CAGAGAAAGACCCTGGAGCAGACAGATTTTGCAAAAGTGTCTCACATGTATTCTAAAAGTGGTGCAGCATGCGTCAAATTCAAGTACAAGTTCTATACCAGTAAATTAATTTGGCACACGCAGACTGGCAGCTAACAAAGTGCATACATGAAGACTTTGGAAAACTACGGTTAGAATGTGGTTCATAAAACCCCCCTGAATAAATGGATTAAAAATGTGCAGATGACAGTGAGTGCGTAATACCAAAATGTTAATGCAACTTACAGCAGTTTTTTGCCTGTTTGGAAAAAAATAAGTCAGCAGCTCCAAAAAAACTCAGCTGCTGAATTTAACCACTTAAAAGGACTCAGCCTCTTTTTGAGATTTGTTGTTTACAAGTTAAAATTATTTTTTGGCCACGAAAACGAGCAAAAATACTGCACTGGAAATAAAAAGTAAAAAGTTAATAATTAAATAATCCCTATCTAGCAGCAGCTCTAAAATTTGTGAGATATACACAAAAAACAGAATGTAGTAATAGAAAAAAGACGCGCTAAATTATACAAATATGATATTGTATATAACCATACAAGAATTAAAATTTAAAAAAAAATATTCATTATATATAAATGAAAAAATATAAAGTCCAATTATATAAAGAGTGGATGGAAGGTATGAAAACACAGACACCAGCAACGCGTGATCCACCACCACATAGATGTTGCGCTTACCAGAGGGCAAGCTTTGTTAAAGCCTGTATGATGGATATATCCAGGTATCACCCCAGCAAAGGCACCTCTGCAGACCACCTTGGTATAACCCGTATGTCAAAAGACCCTCCAGGTATTTAAGACAATGGCGTCACCTCTCCTTAACCAAGCATCGGTAGCAAACCAGGAATGACAACAGCCATGGAGCACACCTCAGTCATAGGTTTATAAAGGATGAAAGAGAAACTTCTCCTGTTGGCTGCAGTCTCCTCTTGTTCCTCGTATTCAGTGGATCTCCACTGAATACGAGGATGAGAGGAGACTGCAGCCAACAGGAGAAGTGGTGGATCACGCGTTGATGGTGTCTGTGTTTTCAAACCTTCCATCCACTCTTTATATAATTGGACTTTATATTCTTTTTCATTTATATATAATACGTATTGTTTTTTTAATTTTAATTCTTGTATGGTTATATATATATAAATAAAAATAATAAAATATATAATATTTAGGGGTTCTAACACCCTAGAAAATAAAATGGCGATTGTTGCAATACTTTATGCCACCGTATTTGCACAGCAAACTTACAAGTGCAATTTTTTGGGAAAAAAATACACTTTTTTTTTAAATGAAAAAATAAGACAACAGTAAAGTTAGCCCAATTTTTTTCTATATTGTGAAAGATAATGTTACGCCAAGTAAATTGATACCTAACATGTCATGCTTTAACCACTTAAGGACCAGGCTTCTTTCTGAGATTTGTTGTTTACACGTTTTTTTTTTGCTAGAACCCCCAAACCGTATACATCTTTTTTCTAACAACCTAGAGAATAAAATGGCGGTTGTTGCAATATTTTCTGTCACACCATATTTGTGCAGCCGTCTTACAAACTCACTTTTTTTGGAAAATTTTTGAATTAAAAAAATAAGACAACAGTAAAGTTGGCACATTTTTTTTTTTTTTTTATATTGCGAAAGATAACGCCGAGTAAATTGATGCACAACATGTCACGCTTCAAATTAGTGCCCGCTCGTGGAATGGCAACAAACTTTTACTCTTAAAAATCTCCTTTAAAAAAATTCTACAGGTTGCATGTTTTGAATTACAGAGGAGGTCTAGGGCTAAAATTATTGCTCTCGCTCATGGCAATACCTCACATGTGTGGTTTGAACATCGTTTTCATATGCGGGCGCTACTCACATATGCATTTGCTTCTGCTCGCAAGCTCGGTGGGACTCGGAGAATTACTTTTATTTTTTTTTGTTTTTACACTGTCCTTTTAAAAAAAAAAAAGGGTCACTTTTATTCCTGTTACAAGGAATGTAAACATCCCTTGTAACAGAAAAAAAGCATGACAGGACCACTTAAATATGAGATCTGGGGTCAAAAAGACCTCAGATCTCATATTTACAGTAAAATGCAATAAAATAAATAAATTAATAATAGCCGAGTGTTTGCCATCTTTCCCTCCCTCGGCATCCAGGCTGTGAGGGGAGCAGACCCGATCGTCTATGCCACTACCGATGGCTCCGGTTAGCGGCGGTGCCGACCGGGGAGTGGTGGGAGGCCCTCTCCTGCCCCCGATAAAAGTGATCTTGCGGCAAATCCACTGCTGAGACAACTTATCTGAAAGAGGACCGTTTTTAAAAATACTGGGGTTATGGCAGCTAGCTGCTGCCATAACAAAGGTATTTAGCGTCAAAGTACCAACATATAACGACAAAGGCTGGTCCTTAAGTGTTAAATAAAAGGATACTCGCCTGTCCAGGGGTACATCGCTGTGCTCACCCAAACCGGTTCCTCAACGGTCTTTTGGTCCCCGGTGCCAGCATGTTTACTGTGGGCAGGGAGCTGTGATTCTTTGCAGCTTTACAGCAGGCTGCCCACTGCATGTATGCGAGCTATGTTGTGATTTGTGATTGGTCCAGCAGCCTTCTGGGATCTGTGACATGTCTTAGAAGGTTGCAGTGGAAAGAAAACTCCAAGTGAATCGCTGCAGTGATCTGGCCAGAAGTGAGAGCGGGTACCTGTCAAAACCAGCTACCCGTTCCCCATCCCCCCCCCAAAAAAGTGCCAAAAAACAGAAGAGGAGGGGGGAGAAGGGCATAAAGAGGAACTTCCCCTTTAGGGTGAAGTTCTGCTTTAATAAGAGGGTGTTGTAGAGAATGTGTGACAGGTACACTTTAAGGCAAGCAGAAAATACAAACTCAAGAAAACACCACCACCACCACCACCATAATATTTTATTATTTAAAAAAATAATAAAATATGGAGAATAAATGTCAAGGCTGAACGCTTCTACCTCTTTATATTTCTGTGTTTTAATCATTAACACACTGCTCTATGGGGTATGCTTGGCATTACATCAATCTTCACAAGAACCCCTATACTTGATCTAAACAACAGGACTTAATTAAAGTCTGGTGCATCAAATTGCTCTGGATTAATAGAAACAGCTGCTTGGCCATTAATACAATGTCCTTTGCATGGGAAATTATTTAAGTATAAAAATATGTTTGCTTTTATAAAGTTTTCCAGTGTATTTACAAAATATAGGTCTGATAAATTTAAAAGAATATCAAAGATTAGCTACATCTAGTCATAATGTAATTTCACAAACTATAAATTACAAAAGGTAATGTCATGCTTCTGACATACCCAGAGAAACATGGCTTTCATATTTCATGTCATATGTAAGGGAAGCCTTTTGAAGGTTAGCAATATAAAAATATTAAGTACAGAACAACAAAAAAAAAAAAAAAAGTCATGCTCCAATTCTATCAAAACAAAACTATTGTTGGTAGGTTGCCTTGATCACTTGGATTGTTTTTCTGATTAAAAACTGGCCAGAATTGCTTGAAAATAGTTTTTCTCATCTAATCCCTTCTTCTCCCAACAGCATGCTGGGGTTGTTCTTCTCTCCGCACCCGCTGTCACAATTTAAAAACAGTAATCTGTGAATGAATGAACTACAAGTCCCATCTTCCACTGCAGCAGATGGCTTGCAGTTCTCAATGAACTGTGAGGGGGTTGATGAGCGCTCTGGTAGTTCATTGACACATTCTGCACTACAGTTGCATGTGACAGTTCTGACCAGTTAGAATACATGTGGCCTGTATTGGCAGCGCTGGACAGAGAAGAGAAAAAAACAACAGGGATTTCAAATCTCTGGTCCATTGGAGAGGCTTGACAAGCTTATGATCATGAGAGGTACAGTGGTGTGAAAAAGTGTTTGCCCCCTTCCTCATTTCCTGTTCCTTTGCATGTTTGTCACACTTAAGTGTTTCGGAACATCAAACCAATTTAAACAATAGTCAAGGACAACACAAGTAAACACAAAATGCAATTTGTAAATGAAGGTGTTTATTATTAAAGGTGAAAAAAAATCCAAACCATCATCGCCCTGTGTGAAAAAGTGATTTGCCCCCTTGTTAAAACATACTATAACTGTGGTTGTCCACACCTGAGTTCAATTTCTCTAGCCACACCCAGGCCTGATTATTGCCACACCTGTTCACAATCAAGGCATCACTTAAATAGGAGCTGCTTGACACAGTAAGGTCCACCAGAAGATCCTTAAAAGCTACACATCATGCCAAGACCCAAAGAAATTCAGGAACAATTGAGAAAGAAAGTAATTGAGATCTATCAGTCTGGAAAGGGTTATAAAGCCATTTCCAAAGCTTTGGGAATCCAGCGAACCACAGTGAGAGCCATTATCCACAAATGGCGAAGACATGGAACAGTGGTGAACCTTCCCAGGAGTGGCCGGCCGCCCAAAATTACCCCAAGAGCGCAGCGACGACTCATCCAAGAGGTCACAAAAGACCCCACAACAACGTCCAAGGAACTGCAGGCCTCACTTGCCTCAGTTAAGGTCAGCGTTCATGCCTCCACCATCAGGAAAAGACTGGGCAAAAATGGCCTGCATGGCAGAGTTCCAAGGAGAAAACCACTGCTGAGCAAAAAGAACATCAAAGCTCGTCTCAATTTCTCCACAACACATCTTGATGATCCCCAAGACTTTTGGGACAACATTCTGTGGACCGATGAGACAAAAGTGGAACTCTTTGGAAGGTGTGTGTCCAAGTATATCTGGCGTAGAAGGAACACTGCATTTCAGAAAAAGAACATTATACCAACAGTAAAATATGGTGGTGGTAGTGTGATGGTCTGGGGCTGTTTTGCTGCTTCAGGACCTGGAAGACTTGCCGTGATAAAAGGAACTATGAATTCTGCTGTCTACCAAGAGATCCTGAAGGAGAATGTCCGACCATCTGTTCGTGTACTCAAGCTGAAACGAACTTGGGTTCTGCAGCAGGACAATGATCCTAAACACACCAGCAAGTCCACCACCGAATGGCTGAAGAAAAACAAAATGAAGACTTTGGAGTGGCCTAGCCAAAGTCCTGACCTGAATCCTATTGAGATGTTGTGGTATGACCTTAAAAAGGCCGTTCCTGCTCGAAAACCCTCTAATGTAACTGAATTAGGACAATTCTGCAAAGATGAGTGGGCCAAAATTCCTCCAGGACGCTGTAAAAGCCTCATTGCACGTTATCGCAAACGCTTGGTTGCAGTTGTTGCTGCTAAGGGTGGCCAAACCAGTTATTAGGTTTAGGGGGCAATCACTTTTTCACACAGGGCGATGATGGTTTGGATTTTTTTTCACCTTTAATAATAAACACCTTCATTTACAAATTGCATGTTGTGTTTACTTGTGTTGTCCTTGACTATTGTTTAAATTGGTTTGATGTTCCGAAACACTTAAGTGTGACAAACATGCAAAGGAACAGGAAATGAGGAAGGGGGCAAACACTTTTTCACACCACTGTAAGTACAGTGAGGATCAGGGTGGGAAGGGGGTCTTGTTTGAGGTCATGTTTACACATTTTCTGTACAGGTGAACTAACACTTTAAGAGGTGATACAGGGAAGAATGAGGGCTACTACTGCTTACGTCTTCTTTGAAAAATACTAATCTTTAGTTGTTATGCCGAGCCACATCAGGCAGAAATCAGGTAGATTAGGATTTCTGACTTTCTTGGTAGGCTTTCCTGCCTGCTTTATCTTTTACAACTTACTTAAACTTCAATGCTAACATATCATGAGCAGCAGATATACTCATTTTTAGCAGTGGTAAAAAGGTTGAGAAAGGTTGATTTGTAATGTTTGTGTTAATGATTATACATACTATAATGAGTGCTCTAGCAGGCAAAATTGTGACGCACATAAATGTTGATAACATATTTTTATAAAAAAAAATTTAATATGCATAAATTAACATGTTGCTGAACTAAGCACAGAACCTTGCTGCTGTGTGGTGGAAATTGCCCTGCAGAAAAGAACATTCCTTTGGAAGGTTAATAAGTGATTTTTGTTGCACTAATTGTTACCGTACCGAGAACTATGAGGCATTAACCTGCAATAGTGTGCCCATTTTAAGAGCATATATTTACTCTGAAAAGAAACCAGAGGTCTCCTAACATGGTAACAGAAAGATTCTGGAACAATACAAATTATATTCCCTAAAGCATTTTGGGTGAAGGATGTTCACATACACACCAACAGGTCATCACATTCTCCCAATTTGATCTTTCCTCAGACGGTAAGATTTTCCACAGGCTTTGCCTGTCCTTTATTTTCACCTGGAGATTCAGTTAGTAATACATTTCCTGTCTTCGGGTGTCCCCACTCCACTGAAGGAGCAACAGAGACACTTTTGGACAACAACATTTGTCAGTCTGGGAAGAGAGTAGTGTTAAGCCTAGTACACACTACATTTTATTTCCGTTCAACCCAGTGGGCTGAACAAAAAAAACTGAAGGGCTCAGCAGGAGAGCATGTACTAACAATCCAATGTTAATACAGCAATCTGCCCGCTGAGCTATAGTGTTCTGACAGGGGGTTGGCTTCCCCACCAGTCAGAGCATTGGCTGAAAGTGCTGATAGGATGCTGATCTTAGGAGACTTTTTTTGGTCGTGCCCCTTCGACAGACTGAATGCCAGACGTTTTTGTATTGTTTTTTTAACATTCATTTTTTTTTTTTTTTTTTAATTCCTTGAACAGGTCCCTTTATTCCTCCCTTTTTTTTTTTTTTCCTTTCAAAAACTTTTATTGAAGTTTATAGGGAGAACAGAAAAAAGAAAAACAGAAAAAAGAAAGGGGAGGGAGGGTACAATATCAACCTTACAATGGGAAATAGGGAGTGGGGTCATACAGTAGGTTTGGGAATAAATGGCAAAGCAGTAATAACAAACCTATGTAGATAATGTAATACATTTCAGTGGTTGAGATCAAGGTCAGAAGGATTGTCCAACCCCCTCAGACACCCCATTTGGGAACAAGCTGCATCATGAGGGGGATACCATTTAGTTGACCTTTAATCTATTGTTTAAGCATTTTAGTGGGAGAGGGGAATCAGTATGTGATGTAGAGGTAGAGAGGGGGAACTTCTCTCAGGAGCAATGGTAGTGGGCGATACATGGGAGAACCATAGAACCAGTAGGGACGCAGCTTAGGTTGTGAATAAAATGGTAGCTGTGATAGTACAGGGCATTCAAAGCCAGTGAGAGATGTCGCGTATAGTCAATATACCTCAAGTTAGTAGTGAGGTGTGGATCTGGGGTAAACTGAGGGCTGCTTAAGTTAGTGAGAGCTAGGTAAAGCAAGCATTAGGAATGAGTTGGGAAGAGAGTCAGACCAAGTACATGGGAGTATGAGTATCTGAAAACAAAACAATAATCTCCTGCGCTATGCACGGGTGGTGTGATCCACTCTTTGGTTTAAGGCAACATCTAGGATCTTGCAGCCCTCCTCAGAACAACAGGTATTCATAAAACTAGGAAAAAAAGAAAAGAAGGAGGGCACACCGACCTAGTGCATTACCAATATAAAAGTATTAAAAATATATAAAAGCAATGGTACTACTCACAAACGAGCATATATAAAGGCTTTTCTTATCAGTCAAACTGCATCTCTTGGCAACTGCAGACAGGACCTGATGACAAGAGGATCAGATGGTACTCCAAATGGCTGAAGCGTTTCAGGGGTGCACCCCTCACAGACTAGGGGTGTGCCTTAACCACTTTAAGACCAGCCTCGTTTTGGATTTTAGGTGTTTACATGTTTAAAACAGTTTTTTTTGCTAGAAAAAAACTTAGAACCCCCAAACATTATATATTGTTTTTTTTCTAACACCCTAGAAAATAAAATGGCGGTCGTTGCAATACTTTTTTTCACACCGTATTTGCGCAGCGGTCTTGCAAGCGCACTTTTTTTTGGAAAAAATTCACTTTTTTGAATAAAAAAATAAGACAACAGTAAAGTTAGTCCAATTTTTTTATATATTGTGAAAGATAATGTTACGCCGAGTAAATTGATACCCAACATGTCACGCTTCAAAATTGCGCCCGCTCGTGGAATGGCATCAAACTTTTACCCTCAAAAATCTCCATAGGCGACGTTTAAAAAATTCTACAGGTTGCATATTTTGCGTTACAGAGGAGGTCTACGGCTATAATTATTGCTCTCGCTCTACCGATCGCGGCGATACCGCACATGTGTGGTTTGACCACCGTTTTCATATGCGGGCGCTACTCACGTATGCGTTCGCTTCTGCGCACGAGCTCGTCGGGACGGCGCACTTTAAATTTTTTTTTTTTGTTTTTCGTATTTATTTTTCTTGTTTTTATTTATTTTTACACTGTTTTTTTAAAAAAATTTAATTGGCTCACTTTTATTCCTATTACAAGGAATGTAAACATCCCTTGTAATAGAAAAAAGCATGACAGGTCCTCTTAAATATGAGATCTGGGGTCAAAAAGTCCTCAGATCTCATATTTGGACTTAAAAGCAAAAAAAAAAAAAAAAAAAAATATGTCATTTAAAAAAAATGACATTTGGAAAATGTTCCTTTAAGAGGTATGGGCGGAAGTGACATTTTGACGTCGCTCCCGCCCTGCTATGGTATAGAGACGGGTGGCGGCCATCTTAGCCTCACTCGCCTCTATACCCAGCACGGAGAAGGACCCGATCGCTTCCGCCGCTGCCGCCGGCTCCGGTAAGCGGTGGAAGGTGCGGGAGAGCGGCGGGAGGGGGCACCTCTCCCGCCGCCGATAACGGTGATCTCGCGGCGAATGCGCCGCGATGGCCACCATTATCGGAATGCCGACCGGCGCCTGAAGAGATGGATATCTCGGTTGTAGCAGCAGCTGCTGCCGTTACCGAGATATCCCTCTTCAAAAAAGGGACGTACATCGTTGTGCGCCGGTCGGAAAGTGGTTAAGGTTCTGTCGTAAGGTTATGTCTGCAGTTGCCAAGAGATGCAGTTTGATAAGAAAAGCCTTTATATATATATGCTCGTTTGTGAGTAGTACCATTGTTTTTATATCTTTTTAATACAACTTTAGTATGAGTATCTGATCATGGTTTCATGGTAGATTTGTGGATCCTAGGGGGAGAGCCCATTGAGGTGGATGAGCCATTAAGGAATGGGGAAAAAGAAGGGGAGATAAAAAGGGGGGGCAAGATAAAGAGGAAGGGGGAGCAAAAGAGAGATGGAGTCGCCAGGGAAGGAGGGGGGAGAATTCTGACTATATGTATTTAGGAGGGAAGTGACTTAAGGGCAGAGTAGGGAGCTATGAAAATCGGGGGGAAGAAAATGATTCACCAAGGTTTGCCAAATTCTTTCAAATTTAGTGACTTTATTGAGGAGTACAGCTTCGATCTTAGCATGGATCATCGCTCTAGTGATTCTATGTTTAGTTTCCAAAGTGTTCAGATGGGGGTTTTTCCAGGCTTTTGCAAAAGTTTGCTTCACAGCTGTGGGGGCGAGTTTTTTTTTTTATTAAGTAGGGCAATGGAGGGATCGAGGTCAAGGGTGCTGTCGACCAGAGTAGATATAATGTGGAAAATATTTGTCCAAAATGTTTGAGCTAGGGGGCAGCTCCACCAAATGTGAAGGTGCGTGCCTCATTCAATGCAGCCTTGGAAACAATGGGTGGGCAGTGGGTTGATAATATTAGGTGCTATGCAACTTTGTAAGCATAGTGCTTTAAATGGGCTATGTTGACTTCATTTTCAACACAACCAAATCAAAACAATCATAGAAAGACACTGGGATGTTCTTAGGAATGACAACATTCTCAGTACCACATCGGTACACGCCAAAGTTATCTTTAGGGGAGCACCGTCCTTACAAAGTCGCATAGCTCCTAATATTATCAACCCACCGGTTTGTTCGTTCTTTTTTTCATTATTTGATTGTTTTTTTTTCCTTGTAAAAAATGTGTTGCGTCAACATAATTAATTGGAAAGACGTAAAACAGTCAAATTTACATCTACTGTCACTAAGAAGTACATCATTAAACACTTCTGTACATGTGGCACAAAATACGTGGTGTATTTGATTACCTGCCCCTGTGGCAAGCAATATGTGCCGTACAATCAGGATGTTCTCCACGAGAGTCATTGAACATATTGCTTTAATTAAAAACAGAGACCCCAAGCACAGTATCCCCAGACATTTCACAATAGTGACCCTAAGGGATCACAATTTATTGCCATAGATCGGTATATTCCACCTTGGAGGGGAGGCGCCATGACCAGAGGTGTCTCCCGTCTAGAGACCTTCTGGATCTATGAGCTACAGTCACACTCTCCGTTCGGAATGAACGTTGAGTGGGACATTAACGCTTTTATTAACGAATCTTAGTTGGGTCCTGCGTTAATATTTCAATTTATCTCTAAATTCAGATACATTTAAAATACCTTTCGGTCTTTGTGCTGTGTTTAACATAATTAACAACACCATTTTATTGTATTTGTTTCCGATCATCACCATTGATGTAATTGTCCCTTTAAGAGAATCCATCTCAGGTGTGTGTGCACATATTTTTCTAATTCTCAGTTTCTCTCTTTTGAGATAATAATAATGGAGATATCCCCTTTATAATTTCATTACAAATATAAAAAAAAAAAAACATTTCTTAATTGGTCACAGAGAAATTCTTTGTTTTGTTTTTTTTTTATATCCATCGACATTGATTTCCAATATGTGACAGTAATGTTTGCCTTTTATATTAGTCCCATTCAGCAGGTTTACATGGGGTCATATATGGGCATTTTTGGCATCTCCACATGTAAAGTTGAAAAAATAATTTTTAGTTTTATTTTTATTTTCCATCTAGTTGCATGCACCGAGGCATGTCATGTCGAGGCTTGGCACGCAGGGTGGTTTCACTATCACACGATCGCATTGCAAAGCCCGACATGCACTTTACGCTCTTCTCGGCCATTCTCCGCTCATTCCCAGGTTAAGCCAAGGAGATGCATGACGATGAAGCGTCACGCCCACACATTTGTCACCTTACCAACCAGACATGACGCTCGCAAGTTGTTCATTGTGAGCATCATGTTTAATCACATGTTCCCTTGAATAGTGACTTGGAACGCACGTCTGATACTACATCGAGTCATGGAACGCACACTGGTCCGCCATCTTGGGTGAACTGGAAGTATGCATTAAAATTGATGGTGACACAGCGTGAGCTGGATTCTCGTTATTGGGGTCACATTTCTTTTATAAGTAAGGGCTCTTTCACATGGATGTGTCCGTGTACGGAGCCCGCTCTGCTAGGCTCAGTGGGGGATCGCACCGTCGATCCCCCGCTGAGCAGGAAGATGACAGGTCTGTCTCTGCACTCTGTGCAGGGGCAGACCTGTCAGAGCGCCGCTCTCCCCTATGGGGGATTGGATGACAACGGACCGTAGAGTCCGTCGTCACCCGATCCGCAGACGGATGGAAAAATAGGGTTTTCCTCCGTCACACTTTTTTGGATCTATGGAGGTCTATGGAGTGTCCGTTCAGGTCCGCCTAAAAAACTAAGAACTACTGATACATGACCAGTAGGTAAAATGATAATAATATAAAAGTGTGTATGCACACAAATTCTTAGTATAAACAATAATATCTGGAAGTAATAATAAAATGAATAACTGAGTGGTTGGCAATGGTACCATATGACAAGAAAGTCCTATATTATAATCACACACTGGACCGCATGTGAATAACCCTGTAAATAAAACAGTTCAAGAGTTGAATGTCCTCCTAGGATATGACTTCCTATTTTTAGAGACCAGGCACTCCAGGTTAAATTTCTTATCACACCGCTGTGCTCCACACCACACGAAAGGTGCCGCCACCAATATAAAATCTCCTTACCAGATGGTAGGCAAAATGAAGCCACTCAAACTGAGCCCATATAGGAATCCTAACTTCCAAGAGGGGACGGACGCCAGACAGACGATCTCCCAGAGCCTGCCACTCACAACGGACACAAGACCTCAGACCAGACCCAGTATGGAAATCAGATCCGGAACGTAGCACTCGGCGGTGCATCCAAATATAGCCAGAGAAGAAAGAGGGCAGACCATAGCATAATATTGTTTTTAAAACGTATAATGAGTAGTTTATTGATGAAAAATTACTCACATTTAAAAGAAATTAGAAGCGCATAAAGAAACTCCAAATGGAATAAACACGAACGCCGGCCGGCATCTACAAACGAACCCTTCCTCCTTCCAGAGACGCTGGACGCGATGACGTCACTGCACGTCTTCCCAGCCGCGTTTCGTCATACAAGACATTTTCCATGAAAATGTCTTGTATGACGAAACGCGTCTGGGAAGACGTGCAGTGACGTCATCGCGTCCAGCGTCTCTGGAAGGAGGAAGGGTTCGTTTGTAGATGCCGGCCGGCGTTCGTGTTTATTCCATTTGGAGTTTCTTTATGCGCTTCTAATTTCTTTTAAATGTGAGTAATTTTTCATCAATAAACTACTCATTATACGTTTTAAAAACAATATTATGCTATGGTCTGCCCTCTTTCTTCTCTGGCTATATTTGGATGCACCGCTGAGTGCTACGTTCCGGATCTGATTTCCATACTGGGTCTGGTCTGAGGTCTTGTGTCCGTTGTGAGTGGCAGGCTCTGGGAGATCGTCTGTCTGGCGTCCGTCCCCTCTTGGAAGTTAGGATTCCTATATGGGCTCAGTTTGAGTGGCTTCATTTTGCCTACCATCTGGTAAGGAGATTTTATATTGGTGGCGGCACCTTTCGTGTGGTGTGGAGCACAGCGGTGTGATAAGAAATTTAACCTGGAGTGCCTGGTCTCTAAAAATAGGAAGTCATATCCTAGGAGGACATTCAACTCTTGAACTGTTTTATTTACAGGGTTATT
Source organism: Lithobates sylvaticus (assembly GCA_028564925.1). Lineage (NCBI taxonomy): Eukaryota > Metazoa > Chordata > Amphibia > Anura > Ranidae > Lithobates > Lithobates sylvaticus. The sequence goes on from JAQSEC010001459.1 coordinate 12,932, forward strand.
CACATGCGGTCCAGTGTGTGATTATAATATAGGACTTTCTTGTCATATGGTACCATTGCCAACCACTCAGTTATTCATTTTATTATTACTTCCAGATATTATTGTTTATACTAAGAATTTGTGTGCATACACACTTTTATATTATTATCATTTTACCTACTGGTCATGTATCAGTAGTTCTTAATTTGATTGTCTTCAATACTTTATAGGTATTTAGCTAATTTACCTGGCGCAGTTTTTTCTTTTTCATATTGCACCATGTTTATCGCACTATTCTGCAGCCGGGTTAGATATTTTTTTTTTATTTTTTATTCTTTTTTGTTTGTTACCTTTTATTGTGTCATCCACTTTTCCCATTTGTGTTCCCCACCCCTATCCCTCCCCTCCTATCCCACTGGGTTAGCGCAGTTTTTCCTGTCTACATTCCGCCTAAAAAACTGACAGGCAGACCTTTTTTATAAGCGCTTGAAATCACTTCCTAAATGTAAGTGTTTTACCTTTAATAAAATTTTAACAGTCATATAGAATTATGCTATGTGGCCCTCTGTTTCCATTTCTCCTACCCCATTGATGTAAATCTGATGCCATCTGATGTATAATCACCTTCATATGGAGACAGACTTTTTATGATTTTTGGGACGCACTAAGTTTCAGTCATAGAGGATCCCCAAGACTCCACTCTGGTTGTCGGTTGACAATACAAGTCTGTTTGACTCATAGAACATATGTTCTTTTGAGTCCAAACTATCTGGTAAGCCTACATCTGCTTCGGTGGTGGTTTTGCTGCACTGGTGTCATCAGCCTTCACTTACTATGTTGGATGCCAACGCGGTGCTTTAGGATCTTCATTTTTCTTATTATACACTGTGGACTTTAAAAATCTTTTCACGGACATATTTACATAAGTTTCTTTCACAACATTTTTTTTTTTTATTGTTTTATTAATCTATACAGTATTCACTACACATGGAATTTTTGTGATATATTGTTAATAATCATGGATTTATATAATGAATTTTCTAATAAATTTTGAGATTCACATTTTCAATGGTAATAGTTTGGTTACGTTGATTAATTTAAACACTTTAGCGCTACACTTATATATTCTTATGTGCCTGCTACAGAAGACCCTTAATTCACTTTAGGCCCCTTTCACACTGGGGCAGTGCGGGCATCGACGGTAAAGCAGCGCTATATTTAGCGCTGCTTTACCGCAGTTTTTTTACCGCAGTATTCGGCCGCTAGCGGAGTGGTTTTAACCCCCGCTAGCGGCCCAAAAAGCTGCAGCGGCACTTTGCCGGCGGTATTGCCGCGGTGTCTCCTGTGACTGACATCTGATTTCTTTATCTCATGAACGAGCAGAGAGCGTGTTACGATTACAGCTTCACATCCCTCCTCCTTCCTTCTCCAGCTCTCACAGGTTTGGCTGTTCCACACCTCCGCATGATTGGGCATGTGGAAGTCATGTGGTGCCTTTACTGAGTTTTGACTGGATTTTACTCACCATAGGGCGTGATCCTCGAGATCAGCAGAGGATCAGTTTGATTGAGGAGGATTTACATGGTGCAGTCAGGGTCCAGAGCCAGCTGAAAGAGTAGGAGAGTGTAGAGGTGGTCGGGGAGTCTTGTGACATTACAACTCTGCCCACCGAGCTCCAGCAAAGAGACCCACCCGCCGATTCCAGAGTTTTGCGGGGCTCCTACTGCTGACGTGTACATCTTTAATGCACACCTAGTCAACTGCTTTCTCTTAAAGTGGAGGTCCGCCCACCGCTACAAAAATTAAAAGCCAACAGCTGCATATACTGCAGCAGCTGACTTTTAATAATCAGACACTTACCTGTCCTGGAGTCCAGCGATGTCGGCACCGCAGCTGATGTTTCCATCAGCTGTCGGGTGCATGCTGCCTCCATTGCGAGTAAGGGAACCCGGCAGTGAAGCCTTACAGCTTCACGCCGGGAACCCTACTGTGCATGTGCAGTATCTGTTCTGCCATCTGTTTCTCTTTTTCTGCAACAACTA
>JAQSEC010000549.1:0-10884 GCA_028564925.1 Lithobates sylvaticus
CAGATACAATTCTAGAGAATGTTGGCAAAAAATAAGCAAATAAATGTACCTATTGCTACTTCAGATTCCCTCTTTATTTGCTCATTTCCTCCAGCTTTCTGTACAATTGTTACATTGTATCTCTACTTAATTAGATTATTTATTTTCTATGATACTCAGCTCCATCTAGTGGCAAAAATTATGTAATTTTTCTGATTTGCTCTATGTTCTTTATGAATGAACCTTCACTACTAGCTCTAATATTTGAAGAACATTCAACCAGAAGAGGAAATAGCTCAGAAAAATTGAGTTTTCCTCATTCTCCCTGGTTAGTTTGCTCAAAACAAATGAAGTTTTTGGACAAATAGCTATGGAAATTATAAATAGACCCTGTGCTGCCTTGCAATGCCATTAATTTAGAACGGCATCCCGAAGCACAAGTACAGTAAGTGCCAGCAGATCTTCTGTTATACACTGCATTAAAAAAGAGAAATGCATAAAAAAAGGATGAGCTGTTTTGATACCATGCACATGAAAGGGCAAAAGACAGTTCTCCCAGTTCGGTATTCACACCTGAGCGTAGCGGAACGAGCGTTTTTACCGGCGTTTTTACCGGCGTTTTGTCGCGCGAATACGGTCGTTTTTGCACATTAGCATACATCGTTTTCAGGCGTTTTTCAACTTCATCGTTTTTCTGGATAGCCAATAGGAAAAATGATCATCACTGTCATCATTTGTTGCTATGTTTTTAGATTTTGTTCATCTGCTTCCTGGGTGAATACTGTACTACCGGGTCATCATTGTGCTTCCTGCTCCATATTGTACTATCTTCTGCACAAAGATGAGTGACAATGAGATGGCGTGTTTTCTGGCAGCAGCCACGGTTACCTCATACTTTCTACATGAAAGAGAGAGGAGAAAGAAGAGGGCACGCAGATATTGGATCCACCCAGTAATTGCCGAACGTGAAGAGAGAGGCCAATTTTGGGTCATGTATAGTGATCTACGTGAGCATGATGAGAAATTCTTGGACTACACAAGGATGTCCATAAAAAGGTTAGTCAAAGTAATTTGGATTCATGATGTTTGACATTGTTCCTGTCTTATAATGTCCACTAATAAACCCCATATTTCTTGCTCACAGCTTTGATGAGTTACTGGGTTTACTCAGTAGCCGGTTGCAAAGAATGGACACCTATTTCCGGAACAGTATACCCCCAGTGGAACGACTAATCATCACACTGAGGTAAATTCTTCTTATTTCTTTTTGTCCCCAGTGCCACGTGTCCCCAGTGCCACGTATCAATACCACCTGTCAGTGTCATGTGTCATCATTGCCACCTGTTAGTGCCACGTGTCCCCAGTGCCACGTATCATCAGTGCCACGTATCAATGCCACCTGTCAATATCACGTGTCATCATTGCCACATGTTAGTGCCACGTGTCCCCAGTTCCACGTATCAGTACCACCTGTCAGTGCCACGTGTCATCAGTGCAATGTATGTATTTTGGGGCGTTATTAGTGGTATACACATTTCATCTGCGAAAAATAACATATTACAATGATTATTATAATAAAATTCCTACTTTTGTAAAGAATTGAGGGAAAAATAAACATCCGATCACACAATTTTAATATTAAACAAAAAACTTTATTTATTACTATCAAATATTAACTAAATATAACTTATTCTCTTTTTTTTTTAATTTGAAAAATATACAGCTCAACCAGCGCTAACGTAGCTCATAAAAAAAAAAAAAAAAAAAAAAAAAAAAAAAAAATCAGAGGTGCTGAAAGGTTTGGGAGGAGTTGACTCCCTCGTTAGGTGCATTGACCACATCCATGGCATGGCCATATTGTGACCAGGTGGAGGTAGATGCATGGTCATTGGGCTGCCAATTAGAAGGTGGTGGTGGTGTTGGCAGACGGTAGTAGTTGGTTGGTGGCGGTGTAGGCAGAGGAGGGTAATTAGGAGGTGGTGCTGAAAACCGAGGAAGTGCTGGCAGATGGGGCGGGGGGGGGATTAGCATAAGGACCATATGGTGGGGGAGGTTCAGAGGACCTATATGTGGTGGTCGGCGGGATGAAGGTCGCAATGTAGCGTATAGTGCCTGACAGCATGTCTGCCTGGAGCTCTGATGGAACCTTCTCCATCAGACCTTCCAGACACCTAGCAGACACTTGTACATGGGACCTATTGCTGGTCATCCTGTCCGACATACCGGCCATAATGTCGAGCATTCTATTAAAATCCGGTTCCGGAGCCCTCCTTCGTGTTCCTCTAGCTGGCACACGAACAGGAATAGGTGGTGTGGACTCCTCGTCACGGTCTCCCACAGGTGTTGTTGCTGTAGAGCGTGCCGGAGTAGACAACTGGCTCTCCGGATCTTGTCCTTCTTGTTCACCGCCTGATGCCTGGCTTGCTTGTGGGTCCAAATTATTTTGGGAGCTGTCCTCCCAGCTGTTTTCAGTACTGAAAATAGGAATTAATTATTAGAACTTTCTCTTTACATTTGTTAATGACATTCGTACAGATGATAGCTTACCGCCCCAAAGCCACCAATGGCCGAAGGAACTCCAGTTCTCTAGCATACATGTACTCTCTTGGAGCACATGCTGCAGATCCACTCCTACATTCCCTGGTCAGGCGTACATGTCGTGTGTAGGCATCCCGTAAGCTTTTCCACTTCAGTTTTAGCATTTTAACTGTCAAAACACAAATTAAAATATATATATTTATTTCTTTGTAGGTACCTAGCAACTGGACAATCTATATCAAGTCTGCACTATAGCTTTCGGATAGGGAAATCAACAGCTAGTTATATAGTCCGTGACACCTGCTCTGCAATTTGGGAGATTTTGAAGGATATCGTGTTTAAAAAACCGACATCAGAAGAGTGGTCACAGATATCAGAGGTTTTCCTGCAACGCTGCAATTTCCCTAATTGTGTCGGAGCAATCGATGGGAAACATATCAGGATCATTAAGCCCATGGGAAGCGGAAGCCAATACTTCAACTATAAAAAATATTTTTCTTTTGTTTTGATGGCGGTTGCGGATGCCAATTATTGCTTCCGGTACATTGACATTGGTTCGTATGGCTATTTTTAACAATTCCTCATTTGGACACCTCCTACGTACCGATTGTCTGGACCTTCCGGCAAGCAGGCCACTCCCGGGCACAAATGGCCCTCCCCTACCCAGTGTGTTTGTTGGAGATGAGGCCTTTGCTCTGAGTGAGCATCTACTACGGCCTTACTCAGGGCACAATCTAAATGAACAGAGGAGTGTGTTCAATTACCGTCTAACACGAGCACGTCGTGTGGTAGAATGTGCATTTGGCATATTGTCAAATAAATGGCGGGTACTGCACACTCCGATTGTTCTGAATATGCAAAATGCAGTCTCTGCTGTAAAGGCTTCATGTGCATTGCATAATTTTGTAAGGCAGCGGGATGGATATGATTTTGAGGAGCCAGTACTTGAGAGTATGGAAAGAGCGCATTGGACCGGTGTGCGTGGAAACAGACAAGGGACACATGTCAGGGATCAATTTGCATCCTACTTCATGTCTCCAGCAGGACAGGTCCCATGGCAGCTTGAGGCAATTCAATAAATTATTTCTTTGTTATAATAATAAAACCGTATACTATGCTAGGTGAATAATTAATAAAATTGCTTGATTTATTGTGAAGAAGATCCGTGTTTTTTTTTTAAATATATATTTATCTTTGTGTGCAGTATCCATACAATATACACTAGGGGTCAGAGTGTGCCATCGTGTATTTGTGACATGCTGACTATACTATACTCATAGTCCTATGCATAGGCCCCTTTCACACTGAGGCGTTTTTCAGTCGCCTGTATAGCGCCTGACAAAAGCGACTCCTTTGCGCTAGCAGGACGGTAAGAAAAAGTCCTGCTAGCAGCATCTTTGGAGCGGTGAAGGAGCGGTTTATTCACTGCTCCTACCAATTAAAATCAATGGGGCAGCTTGTTTTAACCCTTTTTCGGCCGCTAGCGGGGGTTAAAAATGCCCCGCTAGCGGCCGAAAAAGGGTTAGAAAGGCACGCAAATCGCCGCTGCAGAGGCTCTTTGCAGGCGGGTTTGGAGCGCTGCCACATTTTTTTTAATGGGAAGGGGCGCTTAGCGCTCCAAAGATGCGGCTTGCATGACTTTTTCATATGTTGGGTATCTATTTACTCGCCGTATCTTCATCTTTGACATTATGCAACAAAATTGTGATAACTTTACTTTTTTTTTTTTTTTTTAAGCATGAAAAAAAACGTATTTGAATAATTGCTGCGAAAATACCGTGCAATATAAAAAGTTGCAACGACCGACATTGTATTCTCTAGGGTCTTTTCTAAAAAAATCATATATAATATTTGGGGGTTCTATGTCATTTTCTAGCCAAGAAATTATGGATTTTACATGTAGGAGAGAAATGTCATAATTGGCCCCAGGTGTGAAGTGGTACTGTTTTTCTATAATGTACTAATGTTTGCAGGGGTTTATCTTACCTTTTACATCCTTAACATGGCCAGTTAGGTCTGCCCAGTTTGAGAAAACTTTCATGGCAATCTGGGTCCATGCCCTCCTCTTGCTCGCTCTGAGCTTATACGTGGGATCTCTGGTATCATAGAGACAGGGGTGCTCCTTGACCATTCCAATAAATCTCTCTTGATCCAGCAGGCATACAGTATCTTCATCCTCCATATTGCTGGTCTGTATGTCTGCTAAAATGGTTATCTGTGCACTTCCTGTTATGTTATGTCATTTCCTTCATGTAAAAATTTACTTCACTCGAGCAGATGCAGCGACAAAACGCCCGTAGAAACGCTCGTTGTCGCGCTAGTCGCTTGAATCGAGCGTTTCCATTAGTTTCTATGGGGGCACGAACGCCCAAATCTGCCCGATTCGCGCGACAAAAAAGGGTCCGGAACTTGTTTGAGCTTCAGGCGTTCGGCTTCAGGCGTTTTGGAGTGGAGATGTGAACGATCTCCATAGAGAATAATGTATTTTTTCCCCTCGAACGTTTTGTAGCTTCAGGCTTAGGGCGGCTTAGGGAGACAAAACGCTCAGGTGTGAATGCAGCCTAAGAGTTCCCTTCACTGCAACTGAGGGGTCAAGCCCAGCCCCTGAAAAACAACCCCACACCATAATCCCCCCTCCACCAAATTTTATTGGCCTGCACAGAGACCTGACCTCAACCTGATAGAACACCTTTGGGATTTAGAGTGGAGACTGCAAGCCAGGCTTTCTGGTCCAACATCAGTGCCTGACCTCACAAATTCTGGAAGAATGGTCAATCATTCCCCTAGACACACTCCTAAACCTTGTGGACAGCCTTCCCAGTAGAGTTGAAGCTGTTATAGCTGCAAAGGGTGGGCCAAATAAATATTGAACCCTACGGACTAAGACTGGGAGGCAGGTGTCCCAATACTTTTGGTAATACAGTATAAACACACATATATATAATATATATATATATATATATATATATATATATATATATATATATATATATATATATATATATATATATATATATATATATATATATATATATATATATATATATATATATATATATATATATATATATATATATATATATATATAAATATATATATATATATATATACGTGATTTTCTGTCAGAAAAATCTTGGATGGTTTTTCCGACAGAGATTCCGCTGAACAGCTTGGCCTTGCATACACACGGTCACACAAAAGCGGATTTTCTGTCAGAAAAATCTTGGATGGTTTTTCCGACGGAATTCCGCTCAAGCTTGGCTTGCATACACACGGTCACACAAAAGTTTGCTGAACTTTCGACCATCAAGAACGTGGTGACGTACAAAACTACGACGAGCCGAGAAAATTAAGTTCAATGCTTCCGAGCATGCGTTGAATTGTTGCCGAGCATGCGTAGGAATTTTGCGCGTCAAAATTGCTACAGACGATCGGAATTTCCAATCAAAACTTTTTCCTCCCGAAAAATAGAGAACATGCTTTCAATCTTTTGCTGGCTCGCATTTTCCGACCAAAAGCTCTCATCGGTCTTTTGCTGGCCGAATTTCCGATCGCGTGTACATGGCAAAATACGTATTTCTTGCCTTGGTATCAGCTTCTTATAATCCCCTGTACAGAAGAGCCCCCTGTACAGACTAGGAGTTAAAGTAGTAAACAGCATTCAAATGTGGTGAAAAGAAGCATTCTGACAGGAGGAAAGAACAGAGGGACTTAACGTAAATTGCTTAAAGTGATCCTAAACAGAGACGTTTTAATTGCCATAATTCATTCACATAAATCATATATATAACGCCACTGTTTTTTTGTTAATTCCTTTTAACTGCTTGCCAACCAGCCTCCGTCATTATACTCGGCATAATCCCACAAACCTCTGTAGCTCTACGTTGGCTCGCAGGATCGGGATGGCAGGCCGCGCGCACCGATGCACAGCAGGGGTGCCGATGCGTGCGGCCACGAGCGATTTCGAGCACAAGGGACAGAACACGGAAGTGTGCGTGTAAATCCGTGAGGATTGACAGATTGTGTGTTTCTATTAGCTAGGAACCGCGATCCATCACTTACTCTAGTCAGTCCCCTCCCCCTACAGTTAGAATCACCTCCCATGGAACACAATTAACCCCTTGATTACCCCCTAATGTTAACCCCTTCCCTGCCAGTGAAAGTTTTACAATAATCAGTGCATATTTATAGCACTGATCGCTGTATAGATGCCAATGGTCCCAAAAGTTTGTCAAAATTGTCCGATGTGTCCGCCATAATGTCGCAGTCACGATAAAAAAATGCAGCTTTCCGCCATTACTAGTAAAAAAAAATTAATAATAATAAAAATGCTATAAATCTAGATGCTATAACTTTTGCGCAAACCAATCAATATACGCTTATTGTGATTTTCTTTGCCAAAAATATGTAGAAAAATACATTTGGGCCTAAACTGAGAAAAAAAATGGGGATATTTGTTTATAAAAAGTACAAAATATTGTTTTTTTTTCAAAATTGACGCTCTTTTTTTGTTTATAGAGCAAACGATTAAAACCGCAGGTCAAATACCACCAAAAGAAAGCTCTATTTTTGGGGAAAAAAAGGACATTCATTTTGTTTGGGTGCAACGTCGCACGGCCCCGCAATTGTCAGTTAAAGCGACCCAGTGGCGAATCGCAAAAAATGGCCTGGTCATTCTGCAGCCAAATCTTCCGGGGCTGAAGTGGTTAAGTACCTAAGTATCTGATTCCTGCAGCTCTGTAGTGTGGTCACATGATATATATTAAAACTAAGCCTTTTTTGTGAGCTACTGTGATTGTAATCAATCAGAATACTATATCCCACCCCTTTAGTGTTTTGCAGTAATAGGGCATGGCAGAGGCGAGGGAAGGGTCTTTTACCACTGTGTATATGCCCACATATGTGACCCAACTGTCATGCAGGCTGCACAGATAAGAAAAAAGAGGGAATGAAGAGCTTAGAAGGAAACTGAAATTAAGCATGCTCCAGAGAGGACACTAGATGGTCTATACAATCTCAAGCTGCAGTGGGGTCACAGAGAAGATGGGAGGGACAACTGAAGGCAGGATCAACCAGGTACATTTCACTGTACACAAAACTAATGTTTTAGTGGCTATGTGACTATGAACACTCTGTTATTTAGCATGTAATGAGAGTTTTTCAAAGTCTGGGTTTAATGACACCTTAAAGTGGTTGTAAATTCTCCTCCACAACTTTGTCCCATGTAAATCAGCTTAAAAAAACCCTAATGAACACTGCTTGTAGATATCTCCATACTTGCTTAGTATTGTTGTAATCCTTTTTGTTCTTTAGAATGACGTCACTGAGCATGCCCAGATCTCCTCTGATTTACGGTACACTCTCTGTGCTTGTCTATCTATTATCAGGACTTCCTATGGCACACAACACTGAAATCCCAGGAGACTGCAGAATCATTCAGAGCTTCATCCTACACCCCATGTGACCATGTGACATCGCATGCAGTGTAAACCAGGGCATCGGACAGCATTACTGCAGTCTTATCAGCGGAAGCTGATAAGACTGACAAAGGCAAACACTAGATTATCGGCACAAGTAAATACTATGAAATAAAACAAGTCAGCTATGAACAGGGAAGCGGGGGTGGGGGGCGGGAGGGTGGGGGGGGGGGGGCTGGGGGGGGCGGGGCGGGGGGGCGGGATTGAGGGGGGGGGGCGGGGGGGATGGGGGGGGGACGTGGGTGGAGGGGGGGTTGGGGGGGGGGCTGATGAAGGATGGTTTTTCTTTTTTTTTTTTTTTCTTTTTTCTTATTTTTTTTTTTGTTAACAGTACAGGAAGTGCTCAATGTAAGGGCGGAAATACACTCCACTGTGGACTCAGAAAACAATACTTAAGATAGCGCTGCCTAACCCCTGGAAACAAGTTTTTTAAAGTTTCTTTAAACAGTAAGTAATATGCGTTTTGGGCTGGATTACAGTGGCTATAGTTTGATAATTACTTATTATAATGGACTAAATGAAAAGAAGCTTCAGAGTGGGAGAGTTTACTTCCTCTTTAACTGCAGTAGAGAAATGTCAAGTGCTAACTGACGAAACTGTGTAAATCTCAGGACTGGATTGTTCTGTCACTTGTGCCTATAAAGCTGCACTATCAATAATGGACTCATGCAATCTATTGAAGGGATGAGATGCCTTTACCGGAAACAAAGAAAATCTGCAGTAACTGAGATTTTTATGGATTGTGAAAAATATAACTTCATAAGACCTCCTTAGGTTGAAGGCAGAAAAGGAATGATGTTGTATGTCAAGCTGATGGAGCTGGCTTGGCCGGCGGTCCTCGCTCTTTCCTGGAAGGGTGAGCTTGTGTCATATACTCTGCAGTCATTTAGAATTATTAGAATATTCTCAGTCACAGAACATTTGTCCAGGGACACTGGGTGCGACATATCATAAATATATGACCACTTTGGTGACATCAAGGATGGAAATATTTTACTGTTTAATTTCAGTATCCTTTTACTTTATTTTATTTAAAAAATGACCAAGAGAAAAACGACATTTATTTTCAGCTTTTAGACACATTTTGAGATATTATTATCATTTTTAACTAAGATAATTAGTTTGGTGTGACTTTCATGTTAGCGTGATTTCTGCTTCATATATTGATGATTTTATTTAATTATATAAAGATTGGCCAGTATCCTTGCAAAATGGCTGCTTAACAACTGTGGGGTTAAATGCAACTAGCCACCTAGAGAACAAAGAGAGTTATAGTAATATTTATTTTTATTTACAGGTATTTATATAGCACTGTCACGTATATATTGTACATTCACATCAGTCCCTGCCCCCAAGGAGCTTACATCCCTAACTCACATTCATATATACATACCTCCCAAAATTTTGAGATGGGAATGAGGGACACCTACCAGCAAACGTATGTAGGCATATGACACGTTCCCTGCCACACGCCCTTAAAGGAGAATTAACCAAAAACAAAAAGGTTAATTAAATCCCCAAGGGCTTTTTTTTTACCACTACTATTCCTTTATATTGGCTTTTAAAGAGGAAGTAAAGCCTCTTAAGAAAAACAAATAAAAATACACCCTGCAAGGCAAAGGCAAAATGAGCTAGTATGCATAGCAAACTAGCTCATTATGAATTACTTACCAGAGATTGAAGCCCCCGCAGCGGTCCTCGGTCACCTCCTCCATTACCACCATGATACCCGGAGTGACTTCCGGGTATCGCAGGTCCGCGCTGTGACTGTCCTGAGCCGCGATGACGTCACTCCTGCGCGCTGGTGCCATTAGAAATGGCGCACTCAGTGCGCATACGCCCGATTTCTACGGCTCATGCGCCGTGGACAACGTTGCCACCATTCTTGCAAATATCTCCTAAACCTTTTAGGTTTGGGAGATTTTTCTTGCACCAACAGGTAAGCCTTAATCTAGAGATAATGAGGGGGTTTGGGGAAAAAAATGGGGGAAGGGAAGGGGGATTGGCACAAACAATATGGCCAATCGATTAGTTAATAGATTGACAAGCGATCAAAACCCGTTTACGGTTAAATGTCACCGTAGCCATAAGCATATATAAAGAGAAAAAGGACTGAGACCAATAGAGTCGGACTCAAATAGGGGCTACTTAGTGGTAACAAATTTAGATCGAATCTTTTGAGTCGATAGAATCAAAGAATTTTATTTACACATTGTGTGTATCGCTCATTAAAAAAAAAACAAATAAATGGGTATCTTGTTTCTAACTGTTACAAACTACATCAAACGAGACGAGACAAAACAGACAAAATGTGATGCACCACGTTTAGACTAGACAGCAGAAAATAGTCAATGGTAATCAAGAGTGTATTAAATAAATTATTTGTTAATTTGAAGGGAATTCCCCAATCAATCACTACTTGATTTGTACACTGACTGTTGCACAGATGGACATGTGACTATGAAAGCATCGGATTACTCTAATATTGCAGCATTTCCACCTAATACTGATCGTACTTATATCCCAACCTATAATGTGCTTCTTAATGTCCAAGTGTGTATCCGAATAGGACTTCAAAGATTATATTAAACGTTCATTAGTCACTCTTTAAGTGACAGTGAGCTTATTCAAATGTAGATCATGTTAATCCGGTCCTGTTGTGTTATTGGTTAACACGCATAATTAAGGGGTTAAATTCCCTATATCATTTGGTCCGTTGGGACCATAGTTCATGCAGGTCTTGGTGGGTAAGTAAGTGTTTTCAGACGGGAAATATCAGGCAATTTTCAAATGGTTGTCAAAAGAGTGTATAGATAGCAGCAGATAGCAATCAAGCATAAGTTTAATCACAAGCCGGTTACGTTACCACACTGAGCCATATTACTGGTCT
>JAQSEC010000046.1:0-10818 GCA_028564925.1 Lithobates sylvaticus
TCGCGCGTTCCGCGTTGTGAGCGGTGTCTTGCAAGTCCGGCCGGCGTATTTTACTTTGTCCTGCGTAATATGCTTTTCAGTTGGTGTCGTAAAACCTCATTCGAATCTCTATCCCTGGTCTAACTAGTCTGAGGAATCCAGATTGCGTGCTTGAGAGTCCGAAGGGTCCATATCTGTCCCCGTTTACAGCACAACTACAGGCTTTTTAATCGCTTGCCTTGCTGGTTAGCGCCATCTAATATTGGTGTGATCACGGTGTTTCGATTTTATGTGTCCACTCCCATTGAAGTCCCAAGTTCTCTCATCATCCACATTTAGGAACTATTTTTTTATTATCCAAACAAATTTGTTTTCACTTGTTTCAATTTTTATTCATCTTTTAGTGTCCACTCTGACTTTATAGTTTTGGTGTATTTGGGAAATTTGCACACATATTGTTTAATATAACAATTTGTTGTTTTTCCTTTGCATTCATCACAATGTTGCTTAGAGGGATTTTTTTTACACACAAGTTAGTCACCTATCCCTATAATTGTTTTATATTAGCTCGCACTTTAATGTACTGTTTATTATCGTGTTATGTGTGTACCACATTTTTTTTGCTGACTCTACGCTATGTACACTTCATATTTATGCACTTTTTAGCCTAATATTTCTCGTATTGGGGCATTCAATATTTTTTGCATTTACTACGCGTTTTTTCTACATTTATTAATGTCTACTTGATAACCCTCACTGAGGGCAAGCTTTCGTTCTATTTTATATCATTCACTTCCATAGATGTTGCATCATTAGTTTCCGTCCCCTTTATCACCCTTTGCTATCTGAAGTTTTTTCATTATGAGATCTTCAAACTATAGTGCCAACGAGAGTGGACAAGTGTTTGAACGTGGTATTTGAAGACATATAAATATAATAAGTGGGTGATTTAAGCGCCTCCTTATGAGAACTGAATCACCTACTGTGTCTGAGATGCATAACGCAATGGGATAATGCAAAAAATTACCTTATTAAGAGACATATGTTAGGAGCAAATATGGTACCTAACGAAGCCTCAGATGGGAATTCAATCCCCCAGAAAGGCGATATAGAACTTGAAGACTGTGTTCAAGTATTTTAATACAGCGGTGTTAATTTGTTTAAATTTCTCGTTGATAGAAAAACGTCCATCACTCACTAGATTTTACGAAGAAATTAAGAGTATCCAAGAAAAAACTCAAACCTCTCAAGGACTACCAATTGAAATATTATTATAGGTACCACTACATTCCTTAAAAATTCTCGAAAAGGAAGATAGAAGAGCAAAAACAAAAAAGAAAAAAAATATCATCCAAACCTAAGTGAATATCAGGGCGGTATAGTATTGAACTGGCAAAATAAACTATTAAACGAGCAAGCCAATACGTGGTAATTTTTTCAAAAGAAGTGGGGGTCCAGGCAGCCGGAACTTGGTTTCCACTACCTGGCCAAACAACTGCACGCATAACATATCCTGTACGCTGTGGATGGTAAGCTCTTAGGATCGCATTTCAGGTCTGGAAAGACATGTTCAAACCAAATCTCCTAAAATATCTGGTAACAATGGTAAAATGATTCTCTACCTAATCACAGATCCCCCCATTCCGACCACGACGTTCTCCAGATCTAATACATCCATAATAGGGTGTGAAGGGGTCGGGGTTTACGAACAATGTGGGTGGACTCTTAACGTTTTCCTTCCTCCCACCACTCTAAACATTAGACCCATGGACAGCCCAATTACTAATCAATTATGGTGGCTTTTCACCCAAGATTTTGGACCCCGCACACGGTGCTAACCCCCCAGCGGGGTTATGGTCCTAACCCCAACTTATGGTGGATCATTATAAACAACACCCATTCGTTTCATCATATCAGATACTTACAGGTGCTATGACACCGGTAGGATAGCAGTGCTATTATAGTGACCATACTCATCAACAACGTCGAATCCCCTTCAGATTTAGAAGGGGCCTCCTAAAGAGCTATAACGACTAATAGATGAGTGGGATTGTTAATCCTACTCATACCCAATACATCTGATCCCCGGTCCGTTATTCAAACCAACATTGGGGGTTTTTTCAGACCCAATCAAGGGGTCAAATAGGCCCAGAGATCAAAAAGAGGAACCAGAGGGGGAGAGAAATGCCGTCGAACCAAAAAGAAGAAAATGGCCCTACTAGGTAACGGGATTTTTTATTTTAAGTTCTGTTACTTTAAATGATTCTGAAAAACTGCGCGTTATTTAAAAATTAAGGTTTAAAATCTTGCACCTCCCATCCCCGGGGGGACCATCAAATAAATTCCAAACATATATGGATGTACATAAATTCATTACGTAAAGACAGCAATAAGCGACACATGGCCATTAACCCTATCAGCGTTAATGGTATGTGGGACCCACTGGCATTCAGGCAATTCGTGGCTATCAAAATAATGCCTCCCTTTTTAACCCCCCGGGTGCTTTGGGCACCAGCCCTAAAAGTCGTTTTAGGGATTTGGTGTTGTCTGAATTAGATCCAAATGCTGACTAAAAAGGTACAAACCGATAAGTGGAAATTGTCAATGGTCGAAAACTCCTTGTGTTCAAAACAAAAAGTTTAATAATTAGGCTGCTGATAAGGGTGGTGAACATTATTTATCTTGACAAGAAAGATTATTTGGATTGAAATGGAGCGCAGAATATTGGTTGACCTCTGACACATATACACCCCTTCGTTCTGATCCTTTCAAATCACAAGACATCTATCGAGTTTGCCAGGTATTTATTTCCAGAGTGGGTATTGAAGGTGGGATTTTGAACAAGAAATAGTCAATTCTTATTTATTTCCGAAGATCTCCCCGCACACCCACCATTTATCTATTTGCCCAAGATACCACAAACTACAGCCACTCCCACCTGCCCACTGGGACGTCCTATAGTCAGTGGTATTGACTCTGTTACCGCTCCGGGAAGGCAGAGTATATAGATATTTTCTTCAGCCCCATGTTTAAGAAACTATTGCCATCCTATGTTACAAAGATGTCTCCCGCTCCATTATACAATTTGTTTGGGTTTTCTATTACTCCCACAATCTGGGTCTATGGTTGGTGACAGCCAGACCGTCACCTCACTATATACTGTCATCACCACCATTTGGGTGTAGATTAGCAGTTGACAACAATTTCTTATGCGTGATTCTGGTCTCTGTTTGACAGACACAAAATAGTTTTCATCTTACAATTATTAAAATTCGCCTGCGTCCAGCAGCAATTTTTGGATCGGTGTGGTTTTTTTATCAACAAACCAGTTGCTAATGGGGGCGAAGTATCCCCCCATACTAGCAGATCTTATTCATGGCCCTATGGGAAGGAGGATGTCGTCTATGCCCAACAGAGACCTCAGTTGGTCCTGTTGGTGCTAGGTACATGGACAAAACTTCCTCTCCTATGGGATGGGAACCAAGGACAGATTTGGATACCATCCCTTGCTGCAGGCTATAAATGTTACCCATAGGGGTATTGTTCCTTATTATTGAGGTCCAGCCATAACTTTCGATCTAACTTTTTGGATCATCGGTGATATGGGGTTCAGTAGTGCATGTAATTACCACTGCAACTCATTTCTCTAAAGATACAGATTCGTAAACTCATCACCATTCCCCATTAGGAGTTGCGCTCACCATGAAGCCTGGCTTAAAGTCTGTAACCAAGAGTCAGTACTTAAGTTAATAAAGAAAATGTTTCAGATCCCATCGAGTTCTCCTTCTCAAGCGAGATATTACTAACCATGGAACAATATCTTCCTCGAGAAAGGAGCTTCCTACACTAGTACATCTCCTCCCTTAAGGCTGTGCTTGAATGAGGTCGATCTAGCAATTAATAATCAGCAGTACTTACTACAAAGAGAAACCTGTTTAAAGATAGGATGGTTCGAGCTATGAGTCCCCTTCATAACAAACCTAACAACAACATTTCAACACAGGAATATAGGAAAAATCCGCACAATAAAAAACACTGGCGGAACATTCCTCACTGGTGACACAACCTCAACATGCAGTTCTCCCGACAAAGACATCAGATTGTGTTTAGAGGTGTTCCTCCCTCTAAAGATAAAATTATCACATAATGTCTTAGAATCCACCTACTGTTAAAACATGTTTTCTTTGACTTAACAATTTTTTTACACATGTTTTTTTACAACTGTAACAGGCTTTTATCATGTATGAGATGTAGAATCTGCTCTCTTAGTCGGCTGTAGTCCTATAGAGGACAACATAAATTGAATTCAACGAACAAGCACAGGGGTTCGCAGAATTTGAGATCAAACCTTTCACTACCTGCGCCACTGAAGGGGTATGTATATTGGCCTCTTGTGCCCAATGTGGGCTCCAGTATATGTCTCGCATAGATCGCCTAACGCCCCTTAAAGTGAGCTTGAATCAGAAACATCGCCCTGTCACCAACATTCTAGGAGTGTTCCCTCTAAAGCACTCCATGTGTCTCCCAGGACAATTATTTAGAGGTCCCACAATGAAGGATCCCTCAAAAACAGATCTTCTGGGGATCGATAAATCATACTCCACCCTGGAGATAGGGTTCTCTGTGAGATATGTCGTGCACTCCTCCAATTGGAGATGACATGGATACACAAGATTAAAAGATTATATACCCCTTTTGGGTTAAATGTGGACATCTGCGATGTCAACTCTTTCATTGGCCAATAGCCTATCTCCATTTCCAAGTTGCCCATTCATTAAGGAGTTTAATTAGGTAACCACACTTACATTAATTTTAAAAATAAACTCCTATTATCCACACTATATTTATGTGAGGTATAAGAATGGAGGTAGAACCATCAATGCCAGTTTTATTTTATCTTTCTGATTTTTTTTGTTACCCATTTACTTTTAAAGAAAATAGTTTTTTTTTGGTCTTTTTCGTCCTTTTCTCAACTATTATTATAATTTTTTGATCATTATTTACATCACTCCCAATACTGCTTCAACAATTTATTTTTTAATTTGCTCGTATATATATTCACATTTAACTACACCTCTAATTGCTATGCGCCCACGCGTTAATCAGCTCCATCATTGGGCAGCGAACTGCTGGAATTTTCCCACTTCAGTATCCGTATCACTCCTGCGTCTACTCTCAATCTAGCTCGTGGTCTGTTATATTGTCCAACCACACACTGGAGCGCCTTGTCTTTTTCAGTGCAATCTTTTTAGTTCTTACAATATAATATACTTATAGGGTTTATCTCAAGTCAATTTAGTTTTATTCCCTCCATTGAAGGTTCTCACCAGGTTGTGTTTACCACGTTCTATATAGCTGCGATGATTCAGTGCGTTCGCCCCGTCTCCCGCATAAGACGACTCAATGGTCGAAAACGGACGTAGAGGCTGGACGCACATGAAAGACATCGCGTTTCCGCGTTGAGAAGCGGGTGTAAATTACAAGCCGGCCGGCGTAATTTACTTGTCCTGCTTATATGCTTTTTAGTTTTGTTGTAAGTAGTTTTCCTTTGTCCTTTAATAAACATAATATTTGGTTATCACAAAAAACAAATAAAAAAAAGGAGGCTGACATCACCTTACGTCTTCGCGTTTCCCGCGTTGTGACGGGGGTCCTTGCAAACCGGCCGGCGTAGTTACTTGTCCTGCAGTATAATGCTTTTTCGTTTTTGTCGGTAAACTATCATCATTGGAATCTCTATCCCTCTCTAACTTGTCTGAGGAGATCCAGATTGCAGCTGATGTCCGACACTTCCATTTCTGGCCCCCGTTTAACACACACACTAATGCAATTTGAGCTTGCCTCCTGGTTAGCCAATCTTATATTGGTGGTGGATCACGTTTTTTTCGATTTTTATTGTCTCCAGAAGGCCATAGTTCACATTCATCACAATGTATGAACTATTTTTTTATTATAACTCTAATTTGTTTCAACTTTTGTTCAGTTTTTATTCATATTTTATGTCACTGGACTTGATTGTTTTGTGTAGTTGGGAAAATGTGCACAACATATTGTTTGTATATACAATTTGTTGTTTTCCTTTGC
This sequence comes from Lithobates sylvaticus, assembly GCA_028564925.1. NCBI lineage: Eukaryota > Metazoa > Chordata > Amphibia > Anura > Ranidae > Lithobates > Lithobates sylvaticus. Next base: position 6,064 of record JAQSEC010000046.1, read on the forward strand.
ATTTATCACATTGTTGCTTGAAGATTATATTACAACCAAGGTAGAATCACCTATCTCCTATTGTTTAATTAGCGCGCTTTTATTCACTGTTTTATTGATGCAGATTAGCCTGACATGTCAGCAAACCAAGATTTTCAACAGGGTGCTTTCTGCATAATACTGTAATTAAACTCCTGAGAGATGTTTCGCCGCATAGCAATTCGGATGAGGTATTGGGGGGTAGCAGGACCTGGTTCCATGCGCAAAGTTGTCACAGACGTTATGCTGCCCTCCTTGTGAAGACATGTAACATTCGTATCTTTAATATGTAGCGGGAATAACATACTATCTTATGATTAGACAAGAAGGACCTATCTCTCATTGAAAGCAGAGGAATTCACGGGCGGCCAGACAGTGCTGTTTGTGGTGGGTTGTGTCATGAGTGTGCTTTAAAAATGTAAGGGAAATTGGATGAGGCCCCCGCTTGTTCCATTAAGCCGATACGGTAAGACTACAGAATTACTGGAACACAACCTGTATTGAAAATATATCAACCTATGCCCCATTAGTGCCCTGTAATATTTCAGAGTTATTCGATGTTAGTTTTTTTAAAATTCATATGGTAAATTAAACAATACCTTTGCTTCTTTTGAGCATTGTATATTTTTTACATCTAATATTGTTATAAATTGCTTATTATCATCCACCTTTAGTATTCTCATAGCGCTTTGACTAGTCCTAGCAAAATATAGGAACGAGACATAGATTTATACATTATTATAACACAATAAGTAGGGCGATCGATAACTATCACCCCTATCCTCTCCCACTTGATTGTCTTGACCAGAATGTGACGTTAACCAAGTCTCCAGCACATGTTCAAAGAGACTTAAGAATTCTAATTCAAAATGCCTGGAATTTACTCTTAGCTGCGCCATGCTAATTCAATGAAATACAGTTGTTAAAAATAAAAGGTGAAAGGCTTCGCTGCAGATGAATACAGAACTATATGCCATTTTTACTAAAAAAAAACCTGCATTTTTTATTGTTCATATCATAAGTTTTACTTAACACATCATGTTAAATGTGTATTGTTTGTTGGTCACATGGAACCCTTCATGATTTTGACACTACAAAAACAATGGATTTAAGTTTTACAATAGAAAGTTTAAAAAAAGACATATATGATGATGTACCACTGGTCACCCCTGCAACATCTTCTTAATACCGAAGTTCACCTGCCAGTAATCTGTTTGTTTCTCCACTTCCTATAATAGCCGCAAGCTGTCCAACAAAAATGCAGTTAAAAGGTGGAAGAAACATTTATAGTGACTGTCTGAAATGCGTATCAATAATCATCTTCGAAGCTTATGACTTACAGGAGTTATTAAACCCAAAAGCAAAATAGTAATTACAAATGCATAGCTCACCAGTTCAATAGAAGTGTGCTTGCATTAATTTTTCCTTTTTTTTATGCGTTTTTTATTTTCCCGCTTCATTTTCACACATTCGGATCAGTCTAAGGAATTCGTTAATTTTTCTATTACTTACTTCTAACAGACCAAGACTGCCAAGATAAAATAGCAGTTTGACCCCTTTCACTATCTGGGGCGGTGGGTGCTTGGCGGAAAAGTGCCGCGATTTTTAGCAGCGTTCTTTACCGTCAAATTTTTGCGCGCTATAATTAGTCTCACTAGCGGGGCACTCTTTAAACCGCACCCTACCACCGAGAAAGGGTTAAAACACACTCCCGGAGCCTCCCACTTTATGGCCGTCAGTATAGCCACGCTGGCCGCATTTGTATTTCAATGGCAGGAGCGGTGAATGAGCGGTGAATAAACTGCTCCTGTCAACGCTCCCAGAAGATGCTGCTAGCTGGACAATTTACTAGCGTCACTGCCACGCACAGCTCCAGTGTGAAAAGCATCTCTTTCAGCAAACTTCTGCCCACATTTCTATTTTTCTAGACGCGCTGAGTAGATCCCCGTCCCTGCAAAAAACCCCCCAAGTGTTATAGCGACATATACACTTATATTAGACAATCTTAATCTCACAGCTGACAGGTGAACTCACAATGGTTTAGTCCTCTTCCCTTATCATTACCATTATCCCTGTAACACCAGCTTTATAACTGTGGCTAGCTGGAGTTCACACGGACAATGCTGCTGGTCCAAAGCGCTCACTACATTTACTACTTTCCTTCCACTCCACATTTCCCTCTCACACATGCGCTTTACATGCCTTCTGATTCTAATACTAAACACAGCGCGGTCTCCTTGTTTGAACTAACACCCGCCAAGGAAATCTCTTATTTGCAGTTCCATTAGAAAAGCATCATCTCAACAGCTGGCAACTTTTTGTTCAGAGGTTACAGGCGATCCCGATGGACTGCGGACTTAACCATCCACTTGCGTAAGCGCCGATACTAGCTGTAATTCTTACAAGATGGATTTACATCCTCTGAACACCCACAATATACATTTATCTTCTCTTTTTAACTATGACTTTAAGCAAAATGCTCTTAATTTAACTACTGCACTAATTGAATGAGTACCTAGCTCCAACACTCATGTACCCCCATACTTAATTAATCATGGGAATGAATGGACCATTTTGGGGGGTCTCACCCTCAGCAATCAATAGGGAGGCCTGCTCAAATTATTCTCGAAAATATTACCTCTCTAATAAACCACCTGACCCTCAAACACCCCACCACCACACCCAAAAAGCCTTTTTAACCTGTCAACCATGGGCAACAATGTGCTTTCTGTTGCGTCTCAATAGACCCTGGCAATGTACATCACCCCTTATTGCTAACTACACTGCCTGCCCGGATTACTGTTGAGAGACAAGATGCCACACTGCTTGCCCCCCCAATAGTTGCGAGCGTCCCAAGCGCTATACTAGCATCGCTTCTAAGACTCAAGGGTAATTGGTTGCTAGGATGCTGTGCTGGCTCACACAGGTCCTTACCGCTCCTTGTAAACTACAGTTGCTTTTTCTTACCATCATCTGAATAGCTTTGTTAATAATCACAAATCCCTTCCAAAATTGCGTCATCAGAACCTAATAATTATTCGACATTGAGTCTCTAATAACCGCCCCGTACACAACCCTCGTATATTCTCCCCGACCACAATATCCGTTCCAATTTTTTTTTTTTTATTTTTTTTGTTTCTAACAACAGATTTGTGTCCCGACACTGGTTGCTGTCATACACAGGTCATACAAAAGATGTTCGAAAAAACCGATCATTCTGACTGTGTGACGTTCGTTCGCGTACGATGGAACTACGTAAAACTAGTAGCCAATAGCTTTTGTCTTTTAAATTTGATTCTGACATTCTGGCACATTAGTCCGACGGAATTTTGCTAACACACGATCGCATTTCTGAGAGCAGATCGCTTCAAATTCCTCGACGAAAAAGTCCAATGGAGCCCACCACATGTCCGATTTCCGAAAACATGTCTCAGATAGGACATTTCCGTCGAAAGTCCGAACGTAGCGTTAACGCGATTAAGACTACCATTAATCAAGTTTATATCTACAATGAATATCGCTTTTTCTCCTGTCTGAAAACCCACTAGCATCTCGTAAAGAATGTGTGTTGTTTGAATTTTTATTTTGCACTTCCTGCTTCCTTTGAATTTTCGCGCTCACAAGGGTAAAAAATAATAGCTAATTTACCCCTCCTCATCAAACCATTCTAAAGAAAACAAGGAACGTTAAAGTGATTTAAAGGAAGAGAAGTTTTTTTGAATCCTAATGAATTCTATGCATTAAGATAAAAAAGCCTTCCTGCTGGTTCAGCGTACCCCCCCTTCTGCATTCCCCCCTAATAGTTACCTAAGATCCCAATCTAGATTCAGCGATGTTCCAAGAGAGACCGCGGCTTTTCAAGGACACCCCACCCTCATGGCTGCTTTCAATCAAAGTCAGTGAGTCCAATGTCTCTAACTCCGTGTCTGAAGTTACACAGGACTCTGTCCTCGGCTTGGTGTACCCCAATATCAAGCTGCTTGCTATGGGTACTCTCGGCCCTCATGGGAGGGGTCAGGAGCACTAGAAGGGGACCTAAGAAGAGGAGATCCTGGGCTGCTCTACAATGCCAAAACCACATGCACAGAGCACGTACGTAATAAAATATTGTTATTTATTTAACAAAAGAAAAGAGACTTTAAATATCACTTTAAAACAAATTTCTACTGGTGTATGGCCGGCTTTAGAGGCTGTAACACGATTCCATTTGAATTTGCCAAGCCTGGCTGAAAGTATAATTACACCAAAGTGCAAACAGGAATATCAGTTCTAATGCCCACGTACACAACGATCGGATTCTGGGCCAGAAAAGAGAAAGATGAGAGCTTTTCATCAACAATGCGACCGTGTTAGCTCCATACGAATTTAAGCTGTCCGAATTTACGCCAGCCAAAAATTGAGAGCATTATTCGCAATTTTCCCGACAAAAAACTTTCTATCGGAAATTCCGAACAGCCTGCTAATCAATTCCCACCCCACACACCCCAACCAAAAAACGCACGCATGACACCAGATTCAACCACAGAGACAGACCTATTGGCTACTGCGACGATAACTTTCCACTTTTCATCAGTCCCGTCGTAACCGTGTTTGTATGTCACCTGCGTCTAAACCTTTCGAATTTGGTGTGGCTTGTGTGGTTAGGCAAGACAATTTAGCGGTCCGTCGGAATTCGTTGGAAACCAATCAGAGTTTTTTCCGACAAGAATTTCGGGAGTCCGCATTAATGTAAAGGGT
>JAQSEC010001010.1:0-10861 GCA_028564925.1 Lithobates sylvaticus
TCGGATGCTGGAGAGGCATGAGTAGGTTTAACGGGGGGAGCAGTGCGGAAGTGACTAGGACCCCTGGGGAGCATCCAGGTAGGTCTTGGGGACCCCAAGGTTCGTTCGGCCCTACGCTCCCGTAGGCGCCGGTCAATTTGGATGCTTAGGTCTATGAGGGAATTCAGGGTCTGGGGTACCCCCACTCTGGCGAGCTCGTCCTTGAGTGCGTCTGAGAGGCCCATGCGGAATTGATGACGGAGGGCAGCATCGTTCCAGTCGGTGTCGGCACCCCAACGCCTGAACTCAGCCACATAGTCCTCTGCTGGTCTTCGACCCTGTTGGAGAGAACGTAAGGCGGCCTCCGCAGTGGTTGAGAGTTGGGGGTCCTCATAAAGCTGCGCCATGGCATCAAAAAAGGTGGAGAGACTGGTTAATGCTGCATCCTTTTGTTCCACGAGACGGTGGGCCCAGATTTGGGGATCCCCAGTCAGTAGGGCTACCACAAAACCCACCTTGGTGGTCTCTAAAGAGAAGGTCCTAGGTTGCAGGGCAAAATGGAGTTCACAGGAGTTACGGAAAGTTCTGAAGCTACCACGGGCACCCGTAAATTTCTCTGGAGTAGGTACCTTGGGCTCAGGTGGTAGCATCACTATAGTCTGGGTAGGTGCAGGCCCCGTTGGGGGTATTGCTGGGTGAGGAGTTCCTTGGGTACTGGATGGACCAGACAGGGCCAGTACCCGTTCCTCCAGCCGGGTATAACCCTGCTGGAGGTTCTTCACCGCTTCGGTCAGACCTGCCAGGTGTTGGCATAGCCCCTCCATGGCGGGGGCTCCCTGCTCGGGCTCAGACATGGCTGTCTGCTACTGTCACGTACCTGGTGGTGCGAGCCCGAGATTGCAGGGGGAGGCCTCCCTTGCGTCTCCCACTGCTGGTCCCCTGGTGTGGGAACAGGAGAGCCAGGAGTGAGGAGGAGCACGGGTGCCTGGCAGGATCAACAGACCGGTGGGAAGGAAACAGGTTAGCAGAGCAGGCAGGATCTCTGGGAAGCAGGCTCACAGGTAAACCGGATAGCAGAGCTGGCAGGATCACAGGAAGCAGGCTCACAGGTAAACTGGATAGCAGAGCTGGCAGGATCACAGGAAGCAGGCTCACAGGTAAACTGGATAGCAGAGCTGGCAGGATCACAGGAAACAGGCTCACAGGTAAACCGGATAGCAGAGCTGGCAGGATCACAGGAAGCAGGCTCACAGGTAAACTGGATAGCAGAGCTGGCAGGATCACAGGAAACAGGCTCACAGGTAAACCGGATAGCAGAGCTGGCAGGATCACAGGAAGCAGGCTCACAGGTAAACTGGATAGCAGAGCTGGCAGGATCACAGGAAACAGGCTCACAGGTAAACCGGATAGCAGAGCTGGCAGGATCACAGGAAGCAGGCTCACAGGTAAACTGGATAGCAGAGCTGGCAGGATCACAGGAAACAGGCTCACAGGTAAACCGGATAGCAGAGCTGGCAGGATCACAGGAAGCAGGCTCACAGGTAAACTGGATAGCAGAGCTGGCAGGATCACAGGAAACAGGCTCACAGGTAAACCGGATAGCAGAGCTGGCAGGATCACAGGAAGCAGGTTCACAGGTAAACTGGATAGCAGAGCTGGCAGGATCACAGGAAGCAAGCTCACAGGTAAACTGGATAGCAGAGCTGACAGGAACTGGACAACGGCTTGGCAAGTAAGTTCACAGGTACACTTGGATAGCAGAGCTGACAGGGACTGAACAACGGCTTGGCAAGCAGGTTCACAGGTAAGCTTGGTTAGCAGAGCTGACAGGAACTGGACAACGGCTTGGCAAGTAAGTTCACAGGTACACTTGGATAGCAGAGCTGACAGGAACTGGACAACGGCTTGGCAAGCAGGTTCACAGGTAAGCTGGGATAGCAGAGCTGACAGGAACTGAACACAGGAAACGGAACCACAGACTGGACTGGAACCAGCAGGTGAACAGGCTCGTTTACAGAGGGTCAGACTGCAGACTGGACAAAGGCTAAACAAGGAACCAAAGTTCATCAAGAAGTCAGGTAATGAATCTGAACTAGAGCAAGGTACAATGGATCAGGCAGGAGGATGGTCACTGGAAGCCGGGGTCGGGTACAGGCAGAAAGCAGGATAGTCTTTATGGCAAGCCGGGTCAAAGGAACAGGTATAACAGGATCAGGTTTCTTTTACTACACCACAACGCTGTAGAGCAGACAGCAAAGACCGTCTGCTCAAGTCAGGCTTAAATAGGCCGGCTGGTGCTAACTAGGGCGCGCGCCCGTCTCCCTGTGCGCGGTTGTGCACGTGCCCGCGCCCGGGGCGCGCATGCGCATGCGCAATGGAATCTGAGGGCCAGGACGGCCCGGGTTTAGATTTCTGGCAGGATCTTCATGACACTGTGGTTTGCTAAATTGTGGATTTGTTTTGAAGATTATTTTTCATATTTGTGATATCTTTAATAAAATTGTTATATTTTTATATACTTTATGAGTCTGTGTCGATTACACCCAAGAAGGCACATTTAAAGTCACACACATTTTAGGGTTCTAGTGCTTACTAAACATAGGAGATCCCTCGCTCAGAACAGGCGCCATTTAGAGAACACTTTCTATTTTTCTATATGAATGCAACGTTTTTCCTGATTGGGTGAGATGGAGATTGTGATGTCACCGCCCATTGGTCTAAGTACAAAAATATAAAAATCAAACATGAAACTACAAAAAAAATCTTATTAAAAGAACCAGATTAACCCCTTGTTATTACTAACATGCTCTAATTAATTAAAGTGATGCTAAAGTCTTGTTTTTTGTTTTGTTAAAAATAGCAAACATGTTATACTTACGTCCTCTGTGTAGTGGTTTTGCACAGAGCAGCTCAGATCCTCCTCTTCTCGGGTCACTCTTTGGTGCTCCTGGCCCATCCCTCCTGTTAAGTGCCCCCACAACAAGCAGCTTGCTATGGGGGCACCTGAGCAGAGCTGCAGCTTGCTGTGTCCATTCAGACATGGAGCTGCAGCCCAGCCCGCCCCCTCTCTCTCCTCATTGACTCACTGACTTTAATTGACAGCAGCAGGAACCAGTGGCACTTTTCTGCTGTCTCATCCAATGAGGAGGGAGAGTCCCAGACAGCTGAGTCTCTCGGTGCAACATTGCAGGATCGAGAGGGAGCTCAGGTAAGTATTAGGGGGGCTGAGGGGGGGCTGCTGCACACAGAAGGCTTTTTACCTTAAATTGGATGTAAGCTCCATTCATGAAATCTGACCTGGGCACATATATTTGTAGTGTTTACTTATCTCTCTCCAAAGCTCTAAGTCCTGTGTTTTTCTGCTGCTCCAGTCTCTGTTATCAGCGGAGTCACTTCTGACAAGTTCCCTGAAAGAGTCACTTCTGACAAGTTCCCTGAAACAGGTGATAAAAGCAGCTGGAAATTTGTGTCAGGGAGGTAACTTAGAAACAGATAAGCAGAGGGCTTGTCTGTTCAAAGTACAGCTCTACATGTTTCTTTGTTCCTCTGGCTATGTGGAGGGGGGGGGGGTGCCTTTCCTTGCATCAGCTCACACACAGTGTATGCCCAGACTTCCCTCCCACTTCTGAAACAGGAAAAAACATTTCTAACACGATTTGTACTTTCTAAAGAATAAAAAAAGGGAAATACTGCAGATAAAACGTATGTAGGGAGATTTGTTTCCTCTCTGTGTATCATCTGAGGCTGTTCAATTCACTGGGTATGTGTGAGGGTTTACATCCACTTTATTGCATAGAATGCATTAACCACTTTAAGACCAGCCTCGTTTTGGATTTTAGGTGTTTACATGTTTAAAACAGTTTTTTTTGCTAGAAAAAAACTTAGAACCCCCAAACATTATATATTGTTTTTTTTCTAACACCCTAGAGAATAAAATGGCGGTCGTTGCAATACTTTTTTTCACACCGTATTTGCGCAGCGGTCTTGCAAGCGCACTTTTTTTGGAAAAAAGTCACTTTTTTGAATAAAAAAATAAGACAACAGTAAAGTCAGTCCAATTTTTTTATATATTGTGAAAGATAATGTTACGCCGAGTAAATTGATACCTAACATGTCACGCTTCAAAATTGCCCCCGCTCGTGGAATGGCATCAAACTTTTACCCTAAAAAATCTCAGTAGGCGACGTTTAAAAAATTCTACAGGTTGCATATTTTGCGTTACAGAGGAGGTCTACGGCTATAATTATTGCTCTCGCTCTACCGATCGCGGCTATACCTCACATGTGTGGTTTGACCACCGTTTTCATATGCGGGCGCTACTCACATATGCGTTCGCTTCTGCGCACGAGCTCGTCGGGACGGGGCGCTTTAAAAAAATTTTTTTTGTTTTTCTTATTTATTTTTCTTGATTTTATTTATTTTTACACTGTTTTTTAAAAAAAAATTAATTGGCTCACTTCCGCCCTCCTATGGTATAGAGATGAGTGGCGGCCATCTTAGCATCACTCATCTCTAGACACACAAGGGTAAGCGGTTCCGGTAAGCGGCGGAAGGCGCGGGAGAGCGGCGGGCGGGGGGGGAGAGCGGCGGGAGGGGGGGGGAGAGCGGCGGGGGAGGGGGGGCACCTCTCCCGCCGCCGATAACGGTGATCTCGCGGCGAATCCGCCGCGATGACCACCATTATCGGACAGCCGACCGGCGCCTGAAGAGATGGATACCTCGGTTGTGGCAGCAGCTGCTGCCGTTACCGAGATATCCCTCTTCAAAAAAGGGACGTACATCGTCGTGCGCCGGTCGGAAAGTGGTTAAGATAAAAAAAACCTTCTGACTTTACAACCACTTTAATTACTGTTCCTTATTTAGCAATTTTACATGTATATCATGTGTGCATTATTGTAGCACAGGCATAAAAACACATATACAAACATAAAAAAAAAAAATTATTTGCAAATTTTTAACATGCTCATTCACACCAGTCCCTTTGGGCCGCATTGAACAAAGCAGTCCCAATGCAAAGAGAAGGCAAATGGCATTGCTTTGTAATAGAGCATGTTCACGCCAACACCTTGCCTTGGTGTGGGTACAATAAGGTGATGCAGCTGAACACAAAAGTGAGTACACCCCTCATATTTTTGTAAATATTTTATTATATCTTTTTCATGTGAAAACACTGAAGAAATTACACTTTGCTACAATGTAAAGTAGTGAGTGTACAGCTTGTATAACAGTGTAAATTTGCTGTCCCCTCAAAATAACTCAACACACAGCCATTAATGTCTAAACCACTGGCAACAAAAGTGAGTACACCCCTAAGTGAAAATGTCCAAATTGGGCCCAATTAGCCATTTTCCCACCCCGGTGTCATGTGACTCGTTAGTGTTACAAGGTCTCAGGTGTGAATGGGGAGCAGGTGTGTTAAATTTGGTGTTATCGCTCTCACTCTCTCATACTGGTCACTGGAAGTTCAACATGGCACCTCATGGCAAAGAACTCTGAGGATCTGAAAAAAAAGAATTGTTGCTCTACATAAAGATGGCCTAGGCTATAAGGAGATTGCCAAGACCCTGAAACTGAGCTGCAGCTCGGTGGCCAAGACCATACAGCGGTTTAACAGGACAGGTTCCACTCAGAACAGGCCTCACCATGGTCGACCAAAGAAGTTGAGTGCACGTGCTCAGCGTCATATCCAGAGGTTGTCTTTGGGAAATAGACATATGAGTGCTGCCAGCATTGCTGCAGAGGTTGAAGGGGTGGGGGGGTCAGCCTGTCAGTGCTCAGACCATACGCTGCACACTGCATCAAATTGGTCTGCATGGCTGTCATCCCAGAAGGAAGCCTCTTCTAAAGATGATGCACAAGAAAGCCGCAAACAGTTTGCTGAAGACAAGCAGACTAAGGACATGGATTACTGGAACCAGATAAACTTATTTGGTTCAGATGGTATCAAGCGTGTGTGGTGGCAACCAGGTGAGGAGTACAAAGACAAGTGTGTCTTGCCTACAGTCAAGCATGGTGGTGAGAGTGTCATGGTCTGGGGCTGCATGAGTGCTGCCGGCACTGGGGAGCTACAGTTCATTGAGGGAACCATGAATGCCAACATGTACTGTGACATACTGAAGCAGAGCATGAACCCCTCCCTTCTGAGACTGGGCCGCAGGGCAGTATTCCAACATGATAACGACCCCCAAACACACCTCCAAGATGACCACTGCCTTTCTAAAGAAGCTGAGGGTAAAGGTGATGGACTGGCCAAGCATGTCTCCAGACCTAAACCCTATTGAGCATCTGTGGGGCATCCTGAAACAGAAAGTGGAGGAACATAAGGTCTCTAACATCAAGCCAGTTCCGCAATGTCATCATGGAGGAGTTGGAGATCACTCCAGTGACAACCTGTGAAGCTCTGTTAAATTCCATTCCCAAGAGGGTTAAGGCAGTGCTGGAAAATATTGGTGGCCACACAAAATATTGACATTTTGGGCCCAATTTGGACATTTTCACTTAGGGGTGTACTCACTTTTGTTGCCAGCGGTTTAGACATTAATGGCTGTGTGTTGAGTTATTTTGAGGGGACAGCAAATTGACACTGTTATACAAGCTGTACACTCACTACTTTACATTGTAGCAAAGTGTAATTTCTTCAGTGTTTTCAAATGAAAAGATATAAAAAAATATTTACAAAAATGTGAGGGGTGTACTCACTTTTGTGAGATACTGTATATATGCTGAACTCCATACAAACACCCGAATACACGCATAAATACATATTTAAAAGCTGTTTTAGCTGCCAAATTATGTATATTTCTGTCCAATCCAGTATTGAGATTTACACAAACTGCCACACAGCACAGTCCTGCCTGGCAGAGTAGGCAACCTGTTCGTTATATGCTGCAGCTTCACTTACAGGTTTCCCCACCCCCACTGTGACAAGACAGTGAAAGGAAAATCGACACAAAGATAAGGTCACCTCTAAGTCTGTCCTCGCTACCTGTCAGCATGCTTTTTGTACTGCAACATACCTGACTGTCTTCCTTTGCTGCTTTTCTCTCCCCCCCTCTAAGCATTGTTGCACAGGAACTGCAAAAAGCCAAAGCAGTGTCAGGTACCTAGACTGCTTGCATTTAAAAAGAAAACTAAATTTAAAACAAAAAATAAACCCAAACACATAAATGTAATATATTGAAACTTACCAGTTGTTAGAAGTGGTGGCTGCATTAGTTTATTTTCTTTTTTTAGACATTTCATCTGGTGATTTGGCCAGTATGTTTTATATTTTTTCAACTTCTTTTAACAGACCAAGCTGTCCAGCAAAAGTGTCAGTTGAGGCAAACCATTTAGACCCCTTTCACGCTGGAGGCATTTTTCAGGCTCTAAAGGGCTAAATATAGCGCCTGTAAAGCGCCTGAAAAACGCCTCCCCTACAGCCCCAGCGTGAAAGTCCGAGTGCTTTCATACTGGAGCAGTGCGCTTACAGGATGTTAGAAAAAGATCTGCAAGCAGCGTCTCTGGGGCGGTGCAGGAGTGATGAATACACCGCTCCTCTACCACCCCTGCCCATTGAAATGAATGGGCACCGCTGCCAAAGCGCCTGCAAAGCGATTCGGCAGCAGCGCTTTTCCGGTGCTGTGAAGTTATGTCCCGCACTCCGCTTGAGTGGTTTTGTCATATACCGCTTCCTCCCAGTCTGAATATAGATATCAGATATTCCAATCGCTAACAACAAGACAATACTATTTTGGTTGCTGAACACGGACTGTTTATTGAAAACATAGGTACACAGGTAATATTCTGGATATTCCAGGCATTCCAGGGGGGTAGACTGTCCAATCAGCAGTGGGAGCTGTTGGAGGAATTCGCCCCCACCAATCTCACAGCTAATTTACATACACATCCCATAATATCCAAGGCAGACAGACACAATAGAACACTGGAATACAGCCACACCCCAAACGACCCAGCAAAGAGTACACAACAAAATGAGACAATATACAATTATATATATATATATATATATATATATATATATATATATATATATATATATATATATATATATTAGGGCTGTGAAAATTAAAGATTAATTCCTCGATTAATCGATTCATTTTTTTGATCGATCAAAATTCTTTTGTTCGGGACTCACCTCTCCGCCGGCTTCCAGGTCTTCAGGGAGTTCCATCGGAGATCCAGTGACGTCACGGACATCGATGTCACCGGACTCCTCCCCCTTCCCCAAGTGCATCTGTCTGCTAACGAAGGGGAGTCCGGTGACATTGAAGTTCGGATTGAACGTAACGTGTACGGGGGAGGAGCTACGCATGACATCACCTGCTGCTGCCCTACAGAACTAACATGATTGTCGGCTTTACATGCTATGTTTTTATCATATTTATGTGAGTCGTTTATGTTTGAACACAAAAATTAAATCTTATACTTAATGTGGATGTAAACCCAATGTCATCCTTTCTAAACTACTGCCATAGGAGTTATCTATAAGGCTATACATGCCTCCTGCATGTATCTTTACCTGTCAAATATCTCCCCTCCGTCTGTTATGAGACCCAAAAAACTGCAGATTCTGTAAGTGGGTCTGTTGTCCGGTAGCTCGGTGGGTGGAGTCATGCTGTCAGTAGACTCCCCGCCCACCTCTACACTCCCCTTGTCAATATGCATTTTCTCCTTTGTATTTTCTTACACTGAACTTCTGCTATGATCTCTAACATCCAGTGAAAAGACAGGAAAGTCCCCACATGACTTCAGCATGCCCAATTATGCTGAGGTGTGCAACATCCAATGCTGGCAGAGCAGCAGAAGAAAGGAGCGGGAGGGAATTAAAAAATAATGCAGGTCTCTTTGGCTAGTGCACGAGATATGTAAATCACCTGTCACTCACAGCAAGGGGGAGGATTTTACAAAGTTTTTCTCTGTTTTTCAAGATTTATCTCACTGAACAATAAAAGAGGATTGCTCAGAGCTGGATTAACTCTTTGTGGCAAGACTGGGCTCAAATGATAGGAAATCTTATACTCTCCATTATGACATCAAAAAAATAAAAAATAAACACTGACTAATGCAGAGTTGCAATGCAAGGAGATCAGCTAAAAGTAGTTGGATCTGTATGTGCGTTATAATTAATCAAAATTAGTTGATAAATCGATTTTAAAAAAATTGATTAATTAAACACGAAAATTTTAATCAGTAACAGCCCTAATATATATATATATGCACAACATTCCAGTGTGGTTGTACAGTGAGTCTGATTAGTACAGATCAGACTGGATTTCTCGGTCACCCTGTGCCCCTATTAGAGACACAGGGTAACTTAGACATAGGAGGTGCATGGGGAGCTGAAACAAGGTTTTCCCAACCACCCCAAGGGATTCTGGGTTCCAGGGGGCCCTGCCCAAAATGACTCCGTCACAGGCACATTTAACTCTTTCTTCGGCCACTAGCGAGGGTTAAAGGCGCCGCTAAAACGTCAGTAAAGTGCCGCTAAAACTAGCGGAGCTTTACAGCTAAAGCGGAACAATGCCAGTGTGAAAGGGGTCTTAAAGCGGAACGAAACCCATCAATTTATTTCCCTAAACAGTTACCGTACATTTAAGGCATGCTGTGAATTACTGTCACATTCGCTACATGACTTGAATGTAACTGTTTTGGGAAACAGTTAAATTGATGGGTTTAATTCTGCTTTAACACTGACAGGGTACTTACAATGGTCACCTTTTATTATTGTATGTAAATGTAAAACCTTTATCCCAAAAGGGGAAAAAAAACTGTTGCTGTAACTGCTTAGAGCGGAATTAAACCTATCCATTTAACAATTTTTTTTTAAAAGTTATATTCCCGACATGTCAGGGATCATAACTGTCACATTTGTTTATGTTCTTAAAGTGGAACTAGTCAGAAAATTAAGTCCTGCTAGATTGCTTCAGGCTGACCCCTTTTGCAGCTATAGCTATGTAAATCATTAAAAAATAAAGTCCCTATATTGTTTAAAATCCAGTAATACACTGTCTCACCCTGTTCTGCACATGCTCAATTGCTCTCCATTTTAAGGCATTTTTAGGCACTGCTGAGTTTGTAGAGGCCGATCTGCTGACAGCCTTAAAGCAGAATTAAACCCCCCTATCTATTACAACCAAGGAAGCTGCTTCTTTTTGAACTACAACTGCCATGGTGCTGCACATGTGATCAGTTAGGACACCAGCCATTTGATGGTTTGACTTTTTCGATCGATCGTTTAGTTCCTCTTTATGATTTACAGCTGGGGCTTTAGGCTTCAGCAAAATGGCAGCGCCTAGCAAGAAGAAACAGGAACACTGCCGGAGGCAATTTACAGCACACAGTCATTTTGGAAGCATAATTATTAATGTAAAATGTATGTTCTTAGCTAAAGAACATTATTATTTATCAAGTTGTTATGGCTAAAGTTTCACTTTAACCAACAATTGATGGACACAGGTAGGCTGAATTGTTGGTCACAGGTGAAGCAGCATTGATGGACACGGGTAGGCTGCATTGTTGGGCACAGGTGAAGCCACATTGATGGACACGGGTAGGCTGCATTGTTGGGCACAGGTGAAGCAGCATTGATGGACACAGGTAACCTGCATTGTTGGACACATGTGAAGCCACATTGATGGACATGGGTAGGCTGCATTGTTGGGCACAGGTAGAGCGGCATTGATGGATACAGGTAGGCTATATTGTTTGGCACAGGTGAGGCTGCACTTATGGGCATTGATAAAGTTGTTGTTAATATTTATTTTTAATACTTAATTCAGCATAAAACATTTAAGTGTCATTTCATGAGATAATTTATGAGGGCCTGTTTAGGGGCGGGCAGGGTAGGGGTTGGGTGGGGCAACTGGTGGCGAGTAACCCT
>JAQSEC010001701.1:0-10642 GCA_028564925.1 Lithobates sylvaticus
CGATCGTCTGGGGTCATACGGAATAAAGTTGGATACATTTTCACATCACTCAGGCGAGGGTCGGTGACTCGATAACTGATCTGGATAAGATATTGAGAACCATTTTAATGGGATGGCATTATACAGACCAGTGTTTCTCATCCGGGGTAACGCGAGAAGCCTTCAGGGGTTTTGCCGCAAATCGATTTTATGGGGGATGTATACCGCCCAATATTTTCTCAGGTCTGTTCTTATAGCTCACTGACAGTGTCAGAGAAGGCCTTTGTCCACCCATACTTGCCATGCTATTGCGCGCATGCGCGGCGGACTGGCGCTCTGGCACGCTCACGTGGTGTGGCTCTTACGTGTACGCAACATCACACCTGTGCGCGCAGTGGCTCGCGAGTGTGCGCAGTAGCACACGGATGTGCGGGATGACGCACGGGTGTGCGCAATGGCGCACACGCTATAGCGTGGCTATTTCAGACAGCTCTGGCGTCCAAACGGGTTGCTGGTTTGTCGTCAGCTTCCTGTTTGTACCCTGCTTTCTGTTCCTGCCATATCTGATTGCCTGATGTGACCCGGACCATTCCTTGACTTCGCTTCTGCTCTCCTTGATCTAACCCTCAGCTTGCTTAACGGACTTGCTCGATCTGCCTACACGTGTTTGGCCCTCGGCCTGCTCAACGGACTTGCTTACCTGCTCTTACGAATTTGACCCCTGGCCTTCTTCACGGATTTGCTTACTAGTATTCACTGACTTGACCTCTGGCTAGTTTCACAGACTTGCTTACTGTCTTCTGTGCCTGATCCCTTGCTGTGTATCCGGGCTGTCCGTTAAACCTTGCATCGGACCCTCAGCCAGTTCCTGAACCTCAGCTCAACTCCTATATTGATCCACAGATCCCTTCGGGAACAACACCTGCTGGTGGCCTGTGCCTCTGCATGCCACCCGTTCCCTGTATCACCTCCGGGGAACGGGGTGCGCGTGGTCGCAAGTGCGAACTGCTCTTGGCATCTCGGCCTCGGTAAGTACTTCGCATGACAGTACAAACCAGCCAGATGTCAGAGGCCGACAGAGCGCGTTCTCCTCTGGAGATCTTGTGCCAACAGGTGTCAGCCCTTGCTGATGCCGTCCAGAAGCTGCAAGAGGGATACACTCAGATTGACAGCCGTCTTCAGCAACTCACTGGTCCATCTTCACCTGCAGCCGCAGCTCCCGCGCCTACCAGTTGGGCCTCCCCCTCTCAGGTTACTACAAATCCTACAGTAGTAATGGCACTTCCAGAACCTAGGGTCCCTACACCGGAGCGCTTTGCAGGTGATCAAAAGAAGTACAGGGCCTTTAAAAATGCCTGCTCCCTCTACCTAGCGCTTCAGCCCAGGACTTTCTCTTCTGAAGCAGTAAAAGTGGAGTTTGTGATCTCCCTCTTGGCCGAGGAACCCCAAGCTTGGCCCACAGTTTGATGGAGCAAAGGAGCCCTGTGCTGAAAGAAGTTGATTCTTTCTTTGAGAGTATGGCTCAACTTTATGACGATCCGCAGCGCACGGCCACAGCTGAAGCGACCTTGCATAACTTGTCACAAGGGAAAAGGCCAGTAGAAGATTATACGGTGGAATTCCGTAAGTGGGCGGCTGATACCGGCTGGAATGAGCCTGCCCTAAAATACCAGTATCGCCAATGCCTGTCTGAAGTCCTTAAGGACGAACTAGCCAGGATGGAAACCCCAGCCTCTCTAGAGGAGTTGATCCAATCGGCCACCAAGCTGGATAGGCGTCTGCGTGAGTGGCGCTCAGATTGCTTTCAGTTGCCACGTCTGGCCTGGACATCCCCCAGGCCAACCCCAACCCATGTACCACCACCGGCTGCTGCCGCCTCTTTGGCTTCTGAAGTCGAGCCTATGCAACTCGGCTTGGTCCGTGCTCCTCTGACCCCTGAAGAAAGGCAGCGTAGACGCCAATCCAACTTATGTCTGTTTGGGGGTACCGGCCATTTCCTCTGCAACTGCCCAGTGATGCCTAGTAAGTCCTACTCACAAAACTCTATGAACTTTCAAGCCGTTGGTGTATCTAAAACTTATGTGATTCTCTTTATCTCCTTACAGTTAACGGAAAAGGAAACCCGCCTGCCAGCTATAATTGATTCCGGTGCATGCAGCTGTTTCCTGGATGTCACCCTGGCCCGTAATTTACATATCCCTCTTCAAACCAAGGCACGCAGTCTTCAAGTACATCTGGCCGATGGGGCTCTTCCCCATTCTGGACCCATTACTCGGGAAACACAATCCATCCTCGCTACCACGGACTCTGGCCATCAGGAGTTCTTGCGATTCGACCTCATCCATTCCCCAATCTTCCCCATTATACTAGGCCTGCCTTGGCTCCAAGCACATGAACCCCAGATAAACTGGAATACTAAGGAAGTATCTTTCTCTTCCCAATATTGCTTTCAGCACTGCTTCTCTCCAGCTCCTAGTGTCTGTTCAGCCATCACAACTAAGCTTGATAACCTTCAGCATGTTCCCTCAGTATACCTTGGGTTCCGGGATGTGTTTGACAAACAAAAGGCAGATTGTTACCACCTTATCGGCTGTATGATTGCCCTATTGACCTCCTGCCTGGCTCGGCAATACCGTTTGGCTGCATCTGTCCACTATCAGAAACTGAACTGAAAGCCCTCAAGAATTACATTGATGAGAACCTTGAAAAGGGCTTCATCTGCCCCTCCTGGTCACCAGCCGGAGCTGGTATCTTTTTTGTTGAAAAAAAGGATAGGTCCCTAAGACCGTGTGTAGACTACAGACAGCTGAATAGCATAACTATTAAGAACCGCTGCCACTCATCCCAGAGCTGTTCCAACGCTTCTGATCGGCCCAAATCTTTTCCAAGCTGGATTTTCGGGGCGCCTACAACCTCATCAGGATTTGGGCTGGGGATGAGTGGAAAACTGCCTTTAGGTCCAGGTTTGGGCATTACGAATACTTAGTAATGCCGTTCGGGCTTTGCAACGCCCCGGGCACCTTTCAACATCTGGTGAACGATATGTTTCGGGAATACCTTGACGACTTCCTAGTCGTCTACCTAGATGACATTCTCATTTTTTCAGCCACCATTGAATTGCACCGAGTTCACATTAAAAAGGTTCTCACCATACTCAGGCATCATAAGTTATATCTCAAAGCCGAAAAAATTGAGTTTGAGAAGTCTGTTGTGCCATTTCTGGGATTCATCCTCTCTACCAACGGGGTCGCGATGGACCCACAAAAAATCAAGGCAATTCAGGAATGGCCAGCTCCGTCTGATAAAAAGGGGGTGCAACGATTTATAGGGTTTGCCAACTTCTACAGGAGATTTATTGTTGGATTCTCCTCCATTGTGGCACCCATTACCCAGTTAACACGTCAGCACAGCCGTTTTCAATGGTCACAAGAAGCACAGGAAGCTTTCACCAGGCTAAAGACCCTATTTATGTCCGCACCAATTTTAAGACACCCTGATCCAGCCTTACCAATCATATTGGAGGTGGATGCGTCAGAAACTGCTACAGGGCTATCCTCTCTCAGAGACATGGGCCCAAGGCCATTCTACATCCTGTGGCCTTCTCATCCCGGAAGCTGAGTCCGCCAGAATTAAATTATCATGTAGGTGACAGGGAGCTGCTGGCCATCAAATTCGCCCTAGAGGAATGGAGGTACTTGTTGGAAGGTGCATCTCATCCTGTTATGATCTTTACCGATCATAAAAATCTAGAGTACCTCAGGACAGCAAAATGGTTGAAACCCAGACAAGCCCGCTGGGCTCTCTTCTTCTCTAGATTCAACTTTCACATATCCTACAGACCAGGCTCAAAAAATGGAAAGGCAGACGCACTCTCGCGGATGTTCTCTGTGAACTCCCAAATATCCGAACCCAGTACAATTCTATCTCCACAAAACTTTCTTGGTGTCACCCAAGCTGACTTACTAACCTCCATCAGATCCTCATCCAGTCTCTGCTCCGACCCGGAAATACACGACTTAGATAAACATGACGACCTGTTCTGGGCCAGAGAGAACATCTTTGTCCCACGAGAAGCACGGCCTCTAGCTCTCAAGACATTTCACGATCACAAACTGGCAGGTCACTTCGGAACAAGAAAAAACGCTGAGCTGATCTCCCGTTCTTTTTGGTGGCCAGGGTGGAGACAGGATTGTAAGGACTACGTCTCTTCCTGCCCTCTTTGCCAGCGTAACAAGGGCCAAAACACCAAATCCTGGGGTCTACTCAAACCCTTGCCCATTCCAGAACGACCATGGGCAGAAGTGTCCATGGATTTCATTGTGGACTTGCCTGCCTCAAAGGGGTTCACCACCATCTTGGTCGTTGTCGACCGCCTCTCCAAAATGACCATTTTTATGCCCATGGTGGGTACCCCCTCTGCCTCCGATACGGACAATATTTTTCTCAAAGAAATAATCAGACTTCATGGCGTGCCTAAAAGTATGGTCTCGGATAGAGGCGTTCAATTTACCTGTAAGTTTTGGAAGTTTTGCCTCTCCTCTGCGTACCATTCCCAGAGCAATGGCCAGACGGAGAGGACGAACCAAACTCTGCTTCTGCTTCTGCTTCTGCTCTGGCTCTCAAGATGATTGGGTGACTCTCCTACCGTACGCCGAGTTTGCGTACAATAATTCCAACCACTCTGCCACTAACCAAACACCCTTCTGGGCAAACTTTGGATTCCATCCTCCATTTCTCCCTAACACCATTCCTGAAATGTCTGTTCCTGCTGCTCAAGACTCATCATAGCATCCATACAGTCTAATTTTAAAAAGATTCAGGATACCTTACACAAAGCTCAGGCCGTGCGCAATTTCATGGTCTGACCCTTGAGCTAGCTGAATCCCCGCTCGAGGCATTGATGTCGTGCTATGACATTACAAAGCTAGTCACGACCATCTACTCCCGACTGCAGACGGGAGGGTGTTCTCCCTTCCGTGCTGCACAGCGGAGGTGGATGGTCGACATCCCTGGGCTTTCAGAGGAGGGGTGGGAAGAGGCCTCTGAGGCCTGTTTCTTGGATATTGTTGGGTCTAACGACCAATATACACAGTTCAAATGTATTCATCAACTCCACTACACGCCGGCTCGTCTGGCTCGCATGGGTTATGATTCAGGGGCCTCTTGCCCTAGATGTAATTGCATAATGCTGGTTATGTACACATGTTTTGGTCCTGCCCGGCCCTCTCCGGGTTCTGGGTGGACCTATTCTTTTTTTTTTTAAAACAAGCTACGCCTAGTGACCCCCCGCACTGTTGAGGTGGGGCTCCTGGACATCCTTAATGACCACATACCCAGAACCCACAAACGGACCCTTGCCCGCTTGATATTCTTTTATGCTAGAAAACTGATATTACTACAATGGACGAGTGTATCTGCTCCCAATATTCAACTGTTGTATCGTATGATAAACAGGGTCATACCAATCTTTAAACTAATCTATAAAGGAAGGGCCTGTACAAAGAAATTCTACAAGATCTGACAGCCTTGGCTGGATATAGACAGCTCCTTTTGGAAAGATACCCCTCTGTCTCAGCAGTAAGTGGGTCCTAATTCATCCCCTCTCGTTTTGTAGGGGGGGGGGGGAGAGATATCTACTATCCTATTGAAGAAGCTGGGGACACGAAATATATCATTAATAAAGGTAGGGGGAAGTGGGAGGAGTACCCCCCCCAGCTGTAATTTTCGGCTGGGGAAATGGATGGATGAGATGGTGAATGGGTATGAGTGTTGTGTGAATGCATGTAAGCACCTAGGTATTACGGAATATTGATAACCAAAAGAATCCTGTGGAAATCACAGTCAAATATTCTCGATACACTTTTGCATTAGTTTTTTCCTCCGTTGAGGAATTGGGACAATTATGTGACCATGTGGCCACAATCTGTAAGCCTTATTAGGCTTGAATGTTATTTTGAGACTAAATTGGTTATACTATCGCTTTACTGTGTAAAATTGGTAACTTGTTACTGACTACAAGACGATAATGTATAAGCGTATATGTTATGTTCTGTAATTTTTTCTCTGTTTAATGGAAAACCAATAAACACAAGTTAAAAAAAAAATAAAAAATATTGTGCCTGTGGGGTCCCCTTAGTCTGCCTGTAAAATGGCACATCTTTTCCATGTTCATAACAGTACCACAGCAAAATGACATTTCTAAAGAAAAAAATGTAATTTAAAACTGCTCGTGGCTTTTACCGCTTCCCGACCGCCTCCTTCACATATAAGTCGGCACGCTCGCAACCCGGTCGGGAGCTCCGTGACCACGGCCGCGGGACTAGCAGACCCGATCGCCGCTGGTGTCCCGCGTTCGGGTCACAAAGCTGAAAACCGGGAGAGATCTGTGTAAACAAACCTCTCCCCGCGCTTCCTACACTGCCTGTCACTAATCGGCAGTTCCCTGTCATCGGGAAAGCCAATCAGTGACTTCAGACGTCAGCCACACCCCCTACTGTAAAAAAAACACACACACATCACACTAACTCCTCCCCACCCCCTAGGTGCTAAAAAGCGGCCCATGCCCCCGTCCTCTGGGGCGAGTTCTGACGCAGACTCAGGACCCGCTGAGGCTGGTGAGCCCTGCTCTGTCATGTCAGATGACGCTGACCAGGACTGTTCGGACAGTGAGGATGAGTCCCCATCCGGGTCCGTGCGCGACAAAATGCTTGTTGGAGCTCTTATCACATCTATGCGTGATACCCTGAAGATTCAGGAGCCAGCAGATTCCTCTGCTGAGGTAGCGGTCCCTTTTGGGTCCCGTAAGCCAGCCCATTCACCTAAGGTGTTCCGGTATCTGACTTGTTTTGACAAGTTCATTTACAAGGAATGGGGTCGATTGCAACGGACCTTTTCGGTCCCCAAATACATGGCGGTGTGTTACCATTTTGAGGAGAGCCTTCTCAAAAAGTGGTCGGCTCCTCCGGTCGTGGACCCCCCAGTATCCAGGTTAAACAAAGTAACCACGATCCCGGTAGAGGGGACTCCTGTATTTAAGGATCCCACGGACAGGAAGGCCGAGGCAGTGGCTCGTTCCTTGTTACGGTTGTGGGGTCAGCCGTGCGACCAGTACTGGCATCCGCAATTGTGTCGCTGACACTAACTGAGTGGGCAAAACTGTTGCACCGCGAATTGGGAGTACAGGCTTCTCCTGTCTGCTTGGAATTGGCAGACCAACTAGTGCAAGGCCTTAAGTACATTTATGATGCGGCCCTGGATACCCTCCCTCTGTTATACAGGGCTTCAGTGTCAGCATTGGTGCTGAGGCGCCCGATTTGGCTAACATGCTGGTCTGCTGACCAGGCATCCAAAAAAGCCCTGATGGATCTTCCCTTCCTTGGCGACCGGCTCTTTAGAGCCTCTTTGGATGACATTATTAAGAATGCCACAAGTGGTAAGAGTACTCTACTCCTACAGGCCAGGAAGGCTAAGGAGCCATGCCGTAGGCAGGGGCCCTCTTTTTCCGCTCACAAACAGCTTTTTCATCCGCCCGGAGCCAGCCCGACAGGACGACCACGGAAAGAGAAAAACGTCCCTGGAATCGTGAGCCTAACATGCTTGCTAACAAAAGTGCTACCGCATGAAGGTTTTCTCCCACCCATGTCTCGGGTAGGGGGTCGCCTTCGGGAGTTGCAGCCCGGTGGTCCTCTCGACTGTCCGACCAATGGGTCTGCGATCTGATTGCCTATGGCTACAAGATAGAGTTCCTCTCTTGGCCGCAAAACAGATTCTTCCCCTCCAGCATACCTGTTCTCCCGGCTCGCCGGGAGGCCCTCTTGGGGGCAGTAAGGGACCTGCTGAATCGCGGGGTGATTGTACCTGTTTTGGAATCGGAACATTTCCAGGGGTTCTACTCAAACCTGTTTGTAGTTCCCAAGAAGGAAGGGGTACGTCCAATCTTGGATCTAAAAGCCCTCAATCACTTAGTGAAAGTGCAGAGGTTCAGAATAGAATCAGTTCGATCAGTAGTCGCTTCACTCCATCAAGGGGACTCCCTGGCATCCTTAGACACCCAGAATGCGTACCTGCACATTTCTGCGGTTGCAGTCGGGGAAGCCCACTACCAGTTTGTGGCTCTCCCTTTTGATTTGGTATCAGCCCCCCGAGTCTTTACCAGGTATTGGCTCCTGTGTTGGCGTTGCTACGGCAATGCGGGATCGCGATCGTGGGTTACCTAGACGATCTCCTCCTGAGAGCTTCTTCCACCTCAGAGTTAGAAGAGGATGTGGGGATCACCGTGCAGACCCTGCAAGGATTTTGGTGGCTGTTGAACCTAAAAAAGGTCGGTGATAGTAGTGGGAGTGTTTCTCCCTTCGGTCAAGCTGCAGACTCTCAGAGCCACGGTAAAACTGCTGATGAACCGCAAGTGGTCGTCGCTGCGCTTCTGCATGCGAGTCCTGGGTCTCATGGTGGCCTCCTTCGAGGCAGTACCATATGCCCAGTTCCACACCAGAGTCCTGCAGAAGGAGATCTTGGCAAAGTGGGACAAATCTCCATTGTCCCTGGATCGACAGATCCAGGTGAGCCAGTTAGTCAGGGATTCCCTGATCGGGTGGCTGAGGTCCCCGGTGCTTCAGTCCGGGAAGTTTTTCCTACCTCTGAATTGGATTGTGATCACAACGGACGCCAGCCTATTCGGCTGTGTGGTAATTGGAGTTCAGTCAACTCAGGGCCTCTGGTCGACGGAGGAATCCAAGTTGCCGATCAATCGGCTCGAACTGAGATAGCTTCTCATATATACGACAGATTGTGTACTTACTGTTGTTATGTGAATACTAGTCTGCATATTGTATATCCATGCCCCTCTGTACATATATGTATATTATTTTTCTTTTTTCCCACTGGAGCTCATGTTCTAACCCAATGGTTTCAATTATCTTTTATAAATAAACTTTAAAACTTTTTACCCACAAACTCTGACTTCCCTTCATTGTACGCTGCCTAAAAACCCCAACGTGGGGGATTGTTCCTTTGTTGTTACCTAAGAGACTGCCCCTTGGGCGGAACTAGAAAGTTCTAGTTTTATTATCACATGTAACATGTAATGCCTAGTCTTCTCTGAAGGTGGCATAACAACCCAATGGTCTAAAGAGAAGCTGTGTCAGTCGGTGAATTACAGAGAAAAGGATGTCACGGTGAGTACAAAAAATCCTATTTTTTTTACCAAAAATATGTAGAAGAATACGTATCGGCCTAAACTGAGGAAAAAAAAATATTTTTTGGGGATATGTATTATAGCAAAAAGTAAAAAATATTGCATTTTTTTTCAAAATTGTCGCTCTATTTTTGTTTATAGCGCAAAAAATAAAAACCGCAGGGGCGATCAAATACCATAAAAAAAGCTCTATTTGTGGGAAAAAAAGAATGCCAATTTTGTTTGGGAGCCACATCGCACGACCTGGCAATTGTCAGTTAAAACGACGCAGTGACGAATCGCAAAAAGGGGCCTGGTCCTTTGGCTGCAAATTGGTCCGGGGTTGAAGTGGTTAATGTATTGCCGGATCCCAGCAATATAGATTAAAAACATAAAAAAAAGAGGCATGGGGTCCCCTCCCCAAAGTCCATACCATACCCTTTCCAAGCACGCAACCTCACAAGAAAAGGGGGGACGAACAAACGCCCTCCCCCTCCTGACCCGTACCAGGCCACATGCCCTCAACATGGGGAGTGTGCTTTGGGGTCCGCCCCAAAACACCTTGGACAAGGGCCTCATTGTCACGAGGGCCACGAACCTGATGTGAGACTGAAGTAGTGGGGAGGCCTCCCGTGCACCTCGGGTCCTTGAAGCCTCTGGAGGTGGAGACAGCATAAACTTGGTGGACGCCGAGTGGCACGGGCACCAGGGGTGCGGAGCACCGTGCAAGCCTTAGTCTGAGATCCGAGCTGAGGTCATGTCCTGTTGAGCAACAAAGTATAAAAGGGTAAATCAGAAGAAGAATGGTCGAGATCCAAGCGGTTCCAAACTGGCAGCTGAGTACAAAAGGGGCAAAGAAGTAAAATGGTCAAAGTACAAATCCGAGGTCAATTGCAAGCAGCATTCAAGAGTAGTCAAATAGGTTTCCAGGTTACAACAAGTTCAGGCAGATCACAACCTAGCACAGGAGCAGGGGGGGGCTGAAGATAATCCAGCATTTTGGCAGTGTCTGGGCTGGGCTTATATAGGCAAGTTTGAGGTCACTTCCTGTGCTCCTCCTGGGCATTTTCCCACCTTTTTCCATCGGGTTGAGGTAATTTCCTGTGCGCCTCCTGGGAATTTTCCTGCCTTTTTCCATCAAGTCTTCTGCGCAGGTGCGGGTTGGCGCCCTGAGGCATCTTTGGCGCATGCTCAGTTGGCACGGATTTCCTCTTGCGGCAATGCGCCATTGGTGCATGCGTAGTAAGCCCTGGATTCTTACACTCATCCCCACAACCCTTGCTCGGTGAAGGGTCTGGTGTGGATTTTTGGGGGGAACCCCACGCAATTTTTTTTTAATTTTGGCGCGGAGTTCCCATTAATATCCATACCAGACCTGAAGGGTCTGGTAATGGAATGTTGGGGGACCCCCACGCATTTTTTTTTTTTCAATGACTTTCAATGACTTTTATGTTTATTGTCGGGACCGACAATTCATTAAATAGCCGGCAC
>JAQSEC010002058.1:0-10713 GCA_028564925.1 Lithobates sylvaticus
GGGACCGGTCGGGATCGCTTCAGGAGCGATCCGGATGAGGGGACGGCCAGTGGTTTCTGGCCACCCCCTCGCGATCGCTCCTGGCGAATCAGATGCTTCCTCTGTCTGTGTCAATCAAAACACAGGCAGAGGAAGTGTTGTCACGCTCGGTGCGCCGGTCTATGTGACCGGAACGCCGAGCTGTGAACATCTAAAGGTTAGTGCACCAACAGTACACTGACACCAGTACACATAGGCACACAAAACACCCCCCTGTCACCCCCTGATCAACCCCCAGATCACCCCCTCCCCCCCCAGTACAGTGTCACTAATTGCAGTGATCATTTTTTGTACTGATCACTGCATTTAGTGTCAGTGTGACTGTAATAACTGTCCAGTGCAGTTAGGTATTTTTTTTTTTTTAAGGTCATAGGGTAGCCCCCTTACCCCCCCCTAATAAGGTTTAACCCCTTGATTGGCCCCCCAGGGTAACCCTTTCACCCCCTTTTGCCAGTGTCACTAAGCGATCGTTTTTTTCTGATCGCTGTATTAGTGTCACTGCTGTCGCTAGGTAACCATTTTTTTTTTTTAGGTAACCGCCATGTTTATATAGGTTCATAAATAGGTTTATAGGTCAGGTACCCCATATTACAACCTAAATAAAGGTTTTTAACCCCCTGATTGCCCCCTAGAGTTAACCCTTTCACCAGTGATCACTGTATAACTGTCACTGGTGACGCTGGTTAGCCAGTTAGTTATTTCGTTATTTAGGTTCCCCGTCAGGTTTTTATATAGCGTCAGGTACCCCCATATTTTACCTAATAAAGGTTTTAACCCCCTGATTGCCCCTAGTTAACCCTTTCACCCCCTTTTGCCAGTGTCACTAAGCGATCGTTTTTATGATCGCTGCATTAGTGTCGCTAGGTAACCAGTTTTTTTTTGTATTACTGTTACGGGTGACGCTGGTTAGTTAGCTTGTTTTTTTTATACTGTCAGGGCACCCGCCATTTATTACCCAATAACGGTTTAACCCCCTGATCGCCCGGCGGGTGATATCAATTAGGTTTTAGGGTCAAATAAGGTCTGCGT
Organism: Lithobates sylvaticus; assembly: GCA_028564925.1. Classification (NCBI taxonomy): domain Eukaryota; kingdom Metazoa; phylum Chordata; class Amphibia; order Anura; family Ranidae; genus Lithobates; species Lithobates sylvaticus. Next base: position 1,069 of record JAQSEC010002058.1, read on the forward strand.
CGCCCCAGGTTAGTGCCAGTACCGCAAACACCCACGCGCAAAGCATACACCTCCCTTAGTGGCACAGTATCTGAACAGATCAATATCTGATCTGATCAGATCTATACTAGCGTCCCAGCAGTTTAGGGTTCAAAAAAAAAAAAACGCATTGTTAGCGGGATCAGCCCAGATACCTGCTAGCACCTGCGTTTTCCCCCTCCGCCCAGCCCAGCCAGCCCACCCAAGTGCAGTATCGATCGATCACTGTCACTTACAAAACACTAAGCACACATAACTGCAGCGTTCGCAGAGTCAGGCCTGATCCCTGCGATCGCTAACATTTTTTTTGTGGTAGCGTTTTGATTCAGTCGCTTCAGTCAGGAGCTTTTTTACCTGTGAATCTCAAAAAAATAAAAAAATTAAAATAGTTGTCGTTTTATTGTTCTCTCTCTCACTCTATTCTCTCTCTATTGTTGCTCTTTTTTTACTCCATTCTATTCTGCAATGTTTTATTATGTTTTTATTTATGTTTTATTATGTTTTATCATGCTTGCTTTTCAGGTATGTAATTTTGTTTACTGTGTTTTAGTGTTGAGCATTTTTTTGTTTTCAGGTGCGCCATTCAGTTGCAACGCGGATTTATTTATCTTGACAGCAACAGCGTTTGCTCCCACGATACATAAAGCCGCGACTCCAACGCTGTAGGAGGTGATTTCACCACCACAGTTAAAAAAAGAGCATATATGCCGAAGCATGGGGGCAGCAGGGGGGGGGAGGAGCGATTGGCTCCTAATGCCACGTACATACGGTCGAAATTCCGACCGTGTGTACACGGCATAACTTTTGCGGGAGGATTGCCCCATGCATCGGCATATATAAATGGTGCATGTATGCCCATCATTAGAAGTGGGTGGATGAAGGGAGGTATTCTAATGGTGGGCATACCCACCAATCAATCTCTTTTTTTCGTTCAGCCAAGAGGCTGCATGAAAAAAAAAAAGATTACAATATATGTCCAGTATGTTGCTGGACTTTGAATGGTTATACCAGAATGATGCTGCAGGTTTAGGTATCATCTTGGTATCATTCTTTTCAGCCAGTGATCGGCTTTCATGTAAAAGCAATTCTAGCGGGTAATTAGCCTCTAGACTGCTTTTACAAGCAGTGGGAGGGAATGTCCCCCCTCCCGGATATAAACCGCGCCATTGGGAAATTGGGAAAGCATTTTATCACACCAATCTTGGTGTGGTCAGATGCTTTGAGGGCAGAGGAAAGATCTAGGGTCTAATAGACCCCAATTTTTTCAAAAAAAGAGTACCTGTCACTGCCTATTGCTATCATAGGGGATATTTACATTCCCTGAGATAACAATAAAAATCATAACAAAGAAAAAAAATGGAAGGAACAGTTTAAAAATAAAATAAAAAAGCTAAATAAATAAAAAAAAAAACAAAAAAAAAAAAAAAAAAGCACCCCAGCCCCCCCTTCTCTTGCGCAAAGGCGTACACAAGCGTTGGTCTGGCGTCATATGTAAACAACAATTGCACCATGCATGTGAGGTATCACCGCGAAGGTCAGATCGAGGGCAGTAATTTTAGCAGTAGACCTCCTCCGTGAATCTAATGTGGTATCATGTAAAGGCTTTTAAAGGCTTTTAAAAATGTATGTAGTTTGTCGCCACTGCGTGTTTGTGCGCAATTTTAAAGCATGTCGTGTTTGGTATCCATGTACTCGGCCTAAGATCATATTTTTTATTTCATCAAAAATTTGAGCAATATAGTGTGTTTTAGTGCATTAAAATAAAAAAAAAGTGTATTTTTTCCACAAAAAATGCGTTTGAAAAATCGCTGCGCAAATACTGTGTGGAAAAAAAAAATGCAACACCCACCATTTTAATCTGTAGGGCCTTTGCTTTAACAATATATATAGTGTTTGGGGGTTCAACGTAATTTTCTTGCAAAAAAAAAAATATGTTTTCATGTAAACAAAAAGTGTCAGAAAGGGCTTTGTCTACAAGTGGTTAGAAGAGTGGGTGACGTGTGACATAGGCTTCTAAATGTTGTGCATAAAATGCCAGGACAGTTCAAACCCCCCCCAAATGACCCCATTTTGGAAAGTAGACACCCCAAGCTATTTGATGAGAGCAATGTTGAGCCCATTAAATATTTTTTTTTTTTGTCCCAAGAGATTGAATAATGAAAAAAAAAAATATATATATTTTTTTTACAAAAAGTTGTCACTAAATGATATATTGCTCAAACATGTCATGGGCATATGTGGAAATACACCCCAAAATACATTCTGTTGCTTCTCCTGAGTACGGGGATACCACATGTGTGGGACTTTTTGGGAGCCTAGCTGCGTACGGAACCCCAAAAACCAATCACCGCCTTCAGGCTTTCTAAGGGTGTAATTTTTTTATTTCACTTCTCACTGCCAATCACAGTTTCGGAGGCCATGAATGCCCAGATGGCATAAAACCCCCCAAAATGACCCCATTTTGGAAAGTAGACACCCAAGCTATTTGCTGAGAGGTATTGTGAGTATTTTGCAGATCTCGCTTTTTGTCACAAAGTTTTGAAAATTGAAAAAAAAAAGAAAAAAATTTTTTTTTTTCTTTACTTTCTTCATTTTCAAAAACAAATGAGAGCTGTAAAATACTCACCATGCCTCTCAACAAATAGCTTGGGGTGTCTACTTTCCAAAATGGGGTCATTTGGGGGGGTTTTGTGCTATTTTGGCATTTTATGGCCTTCGAAACGGTGATAGGTAGTGAGGAGTGAAATCAAAAATTTGCACCCTTAGAAATCCTGAAGGCGGTGCTTGGGTTTCGGGGCCCCGTACGCGGCTAGGCTCCAAAAAGTCCCACACATGTGGTATCCCATACTCAGGAGAAGCAGCAAAATGTATTTTGGGTGCAATTCCACATATAACTATGGCATGTGTGAGCAATATATCATTTAGTGACAACTTTTTGAAAAAAAAAAAAAATCTTTTTTATTTTTGTCTTTATTCAATCACTTGGGACTAAAAAAAAAAAAAAAAAAATATTCAATGGGCTCAACATGCCTCTCAGCAAATAGCTTGGGGTGTCTACTTTCCAAAATGGGGTCATTTGGGGGGGGTTTTGTACTTCTCTGCCATTTTAGCACCTCAAGAAATGAAATAGGCAGTCATAAATTAAAAGCGGTGTAAATTCCAGAAAATGTACTCTAGTTTGTAGACGCTATAACTTTTGCGCAAACCAATAAATATACGCTTTTTGGCATTTTTTTTTACTAAAGACATGTGGCTGAATACATTTTGGCCCAAATGTTTGACTAAAATTGAGTTTATTAGATTTTTTTTTATAACAAAAAGTAGAAAATCTTTTTTTTTTTCAAAATTTTCGCTCTTTTTCCGTTTATATCGCAAAAAATAAAAATCACAGAGGCAATCAAATACCATCAAAAGAAAGCTCTATTTGTGGGAAGAAAAGGACGCAAATTTCGTTTGGTTACAAAATTGCATGACCGCGCAATTACAGTTAAAGTAGTGCAGTGCGAAATTGAAAAAAAGACCTCTGGTCCTTTGGCTGCCAAATGGTCCGGGGCTGAAGTGGTTAATGCCCGACCAAGGTAGCTTTCTACAACCTACTGCAGGTTACGCTGCGGCACAAATCAGGTAGTGCACACTAAAGTTGGTGTGTGCCCCCTTGCATGACTGCTCTGATACGGTGGAAACAGCGGATCACGGCGGCATTATTTCTCAGTGTACGACCTCTGGTGATTGGCCGGGGTATCATGCGAACAGCTAAGACTATGACCAACCTTGGGTTTATTGCTTACCCGATTACAAATAACAAAACTCGGTAGCAAATGGCCTCCATTCAAGTGGCACTTCACTCTCCCAATCAGCATCAGCGGATTATTTTTACATCCTCATGCTTGCCAGTTATCATTAAGAAATAGATCTCCTAGGATAAGTTATATTGTATTGGATGTGGAAAAATGTAAAATAATGCATTTGGGTGGCAAAAATATGAATGCAATCTATACACTGGGGGGAGAACCTTGGGGGGAATCTAGGATGGAAAGGACCTGGGAGGTCTAGTAGATGATAGGACTCAGTAATAATGCCAAGCTGCTGCTAACAAAAACAACAGAATTATTGGCACTTTAAAAGGGCATTTATTCCAGAGATAAAAACGATAATTCTCCCGCTCTACAAGACTCTCCGGGGCCGTCCGGCCGCACCTGGAGTATGCTGTCCAGTTCTGGGCTCCAGTCCCTCAGGAAGGATGTGCCTGGAAATGGAGCGAGTACAAAGAAGGGCAACAAAGCTAATATAAAGTGTCTGGAGGATATTAGTTATGAGGAAGGGGAGGAAAGGTTGCGAGCATGAACTTATTCTCTCTGGCGGAAGAGACGCTTTGAGAGGGGATATGATTTCAATTTATAAATATCGTACAATAGGGATAAAACATTTTTGCAGAAGGGAGTTTAACAAGACACGTGGCCACTCATTAAAATTAGAAGAAAAGAGGTTTAACCTTAAAATACGTAGAGGGTTCTTTACTGTAAGAGCGGCAGGATCGTGGAATTCCTTCCCACCGGCGGTGGTTCTCGTGCGGGAGCATTGATAGTTTCAAGAAACTATTCGATAAGCACCTGAACGACCACAACATACAGGGATATACCAATTGTAGAGGGGCCACTTTTACAAGGTGGTCCGCCCTATTATAGGTGAGGAAAAAAAAATGTTTTTTTTTCCCTAAGAACAGTTGTGGGGTTATGAGGGTTAATGTGCAGGTTTACTTTGCATTCTCCCAGTTTGGCTGGGCGGTTTTGTGAATAGTATGTTTGTGTACTGGGTTCTGCCTGGTCAAGGGTACTACAGTAAGGTGACACATGACGGCTTTCAGCTTAGTTCTTAGAACCTAGAACTGGCCTGGTCTGGTCCCTGTTGGACGGTTTTGGAGTATCAGTCTTCCCGGAAGCCAAATCAGTGGGTGCGTCTATGGCCCCCCGCTTGTGTATTTAAGATCTGGGGAAGGGTTACTTCTTAGAAAAAGTTCGGGTTATTATTGTAATACCACAATTAAACTTATTGATTTTTTTGTTTTTTGGTAATATACCTGCAAAGCGAAAAAATACATAATGAGCTAGTAGTATGACTTGCTTACTAGATCACCTTATGATATCTCTTACCTTTTAGTCGGGGCCCCCGACTCGTGCCATCCTCTTCTCCCCCAGATGGCGCCGCAGCCATCATCAAAACGATACCCTTACCTGGAGTTTCATGCCAGGGCTGATATGTGGGCCAATCACAGCGCGCAGCGGCGCTGTGATTTGGCCAGAGCGTCGGCGAAAAGGAGAAAACGTGACTTCCGCACATGCTTGCGCGGGACACACTTCAACTGCGGTGTAGGCGCAGTTTGAATGGGGATATTTAACCCTGTTAAAATGCACCGTTGTCTACGGCTCGCATGCGCCGTAGACAACGTTTTAAATCACGTTTCTGTGGACAAATATTCTCCTAAACGTGCAGGTTTAGGGAGATGTTTTCTGTACCTACAGGTAAGCCTTTAATATAGGCTGACTGTAGGGGCCAAGATTAATGTTTTGAGGGTTTATTACAACCACTTTAAGGTTGCTGTGAAAAAGTCACATGTTCGGAGGGTTCGGCCGTAGCTGCCTGTTCCTGAATCTGGACCGGCGGTAGCCCAGCGAGGGGTCCCGGGTCCCGCGGCAAGCGTTTTTTGGGCCGTTCGCATGCAAACATGGGTCATTTGGACTAGCCACTACTGTCCCGCTTGGACTGTGGGCAAAGGATCCAATCTGTTCCCGATGTCTCGGGAACCGGTTGGTCGAGGCAAAGTAACCTGAGGGAGGATTTAATAAGGCGTTTCCCGGGGGCTTTGTGCCTCTCACAATTTAGGAGTGGGCCACCGCGCTCATTTTTAGCAGACCGGGGGGGGGGAGGGGTGAAGGGAGGGAGGACAGGACCTCTTCGGAGTGAGGTACAACAAGTGAGCATCTCAAAGAAGAGCTGGGGATGCTGCGGTTGTTATGGACACTAACGAATCCGCAATTCAATTTTCACAGTAATGCAAAGGGAGTCAGTGATTGTTTCCAAGGTACTGAAGAATGAGAGTAAGGGTTCCTATTCACTTTCGGTTGATGTTTTGGGGGTTGAAAGTATTATTCTGTGTCAGAGACTTTACAAGTGGTTTTCCGGATCAAAGTGGGTTGATCATGCCATAATCTCTGGCTTAGAGATTTGTTCAGCATTGAAGTGCCCAGCTGCGAGTTGCTACTCTCTCTGGGTTTTGTTTTAGAGACATTCCTAATATTAGTCAAATAGTCAGTAGTTCATCAGGTGCCTATGAGGTTTCTATCATCCTTACCCTCTAAGTTTCTATTTGCTTTTGAGACTATGTTTGTTGGATGTTACCCCCCTGCAAATAAAAACCTTTCGCTCAAAAAAAAAAGGAACTTTTCATGGTGTCAGCTAGCATTCCGAAGTGTTGGGTATACCCTGGAATTCCAATAGACACGGTAATTTAAATTTTTTAACAAGACCAAGCGGATGAGGTAATGGTAAGCCCAAAAGTGTCAAGGCCGCCCATTGAGATCCGCCCATTGACAGGTTAAGCTGGCCGCTACACAATGTAATACTGACATATAAAATCACACACATAGGGTTGGACTTGATAGACTTGTGTCCTTTTTTCAACCTCACCTATACCTACTTGGTACTTTTGTATAGACATTCAAGTTCCCTATGACGGGCATTGATAAAAAATATGTCAACAAATACAATCTCGTACAACATCCACCAAGGTACTGGCCAACTTCACTATATCCCACTGCTTGTAAACAGAGGTTTGTGTGTGTTTTATATACTGCAGAGAAGAAGTTTTTAAGCATACGATTAAAATAGCAAACCCCCCCCCCCCCCCCCCCCCCCAGAAAACGTTTGACGATAAGCTATATATAAAATTACTCTTGTATGTAGCAATTACGTTGTAGTGCTAAGAGGGGGCTTATTTTACTATGGTTTACACTAAAAGTTTAATTAACAGCCTCTAGTAAGTAATAAAAATAACACAGGCACTGGCAAGTTTTTCAGATAGGAAATAGGAAACAGTCCCTTTTCAAAGACGCCCTTAAGTTCAGCCATAGCTCTATAACTACAGAGGCAAAAAAGTGCTAACAAACTGTTATTCTATGGATACATTGATTTCCACCCCCAGCACAAAATCCTTCAAGGCATGGGTGCCTTACATCCTCTATTTCCATCAGTATTTTTCAGGGCTCGCGCATTTTGATTGGCAGTGCCCTAAGAATATATCAGTGAGAGTAGGCGTGGCTGGGGAAGCTGCAGATCTCTGATCCAGTCTTTGTCTCTTTTCAGCATGTGAGCACATGTAATGAGGAAACACCAGCTGTGCCCTTTGTACAGGGCTGGGGTTGTTTGGGGGGGGGGGGGCGGTGTTTAATTCACGCTCATGATTATTTCAGTCAGACAATGACAGCTTGTTTTTTCGCTAAGTAGCAGCTAGCCAAATTTAAGCCTTGCTTTAATTTACTAATAACAGTTATAGCTCATTCCTACTTTCTGCGATGCAATTCCTCTCTTGTCAGGGGGGTGGAGAATTCATTTGACCAATAATGGAGGTAAACTGGAGTATGTTGTCGCTTCACTATTTAACCACTTGCTTACTGGGCAACTTAAACCCTCCTGCCTGCCCCAAACAATTTTTCAGCTTTCGGTGCTCTTCACACTTTAATGACAATTACTTAGTCATGTCAATACTGTACCAAAATGCATTTTTTGTCCTTTTTTTTTTCATACAAATAGAGCTTTCTTTTGGTGGTATTTTATCACTCTCTGGTTTTTTATTTTTTTGAGCTATAAAATGAAAAAAGACGGAAAATTTATAAAAAAAAAAACGCCATTTTTCTTAGGTTTATGTGATAAAATTTTGCAAATTATTAATTTTTCGTTCATAAATTTTTGACCACAATTTATACTGCTACATATCTTTGGTAAAAATAACCCAAATTAGTGGATATTATTTTGTCTAGTGTGAAAGTTATAGAGTCTACAAGCTGTGGTGCGAATCATAAAAAATTTAGCACACCTGATGTACTGTGGCCTATCTCATTTCTTGTGACCCCAAACAAGCCAGAAAAGAACAAATACCCCTCAAATGACTCCTTTTTTGAAAGTAGACATTCCAAGGTATTTAGTAAGATGCATGGTGAGGTTTTTTGAAGTTTGTCATTTTTTCCCACAATTCTTTGCAAAAATGAAGATTTTATTTATTTATTTTTTTTTTCACGCAAATTTTCATTGTAATAGGTTATTTCTCTCACATGGCATGTGTATCCCACAAAATGAACGCCCCAAAATAAATTTTGGCTACTCCTCCTGAGTATTACGATACCACATGTGTGAGACTTTTACACAGCCTGGCCACATACAGAGGCCCATAATGAAAATAGCAACCATCAGGCGTTCTAAGGAGCATAAATATAAATATAATTTCTAATTTTCTAATTTCTAAAAATCTAACCACCTATTACACTTATGAAGGCCCTGGAGCACCAGGACAATGGAAAAGCCCACAAAGTGACCCCATTTTGGAAAGCTAACATCCCAGCATATAATCTTTGAGGCATAATGAGTCTTTTGAACTTTCATTTTTTTTCCAGAAGTTTTGGAAAATGTGGAAAAAAAAATGAAAAACGCATTTTTTTTTCTCAAAGTTGTCCATTTTATAAGTATATTTTCAACACATAGCATGTACATAGCAAAATGACACCCAACATACATTCTGCTACTCCTCCTGGGTATGGCGATACAAATGTGTGAGACTTTTACACAGCCTGGCCACATACAGAGGCGCACAACATGCAAGGAACACCATCAGGTGTTCCAGGGAACATAGCATGCACGCTACCAAGAATTTATTACCCCCAAAATTCATTCTGTCTGAGCAAAGAGTAAACAAAAGATTACCTGCTGGTTTTTTAGCTTTTTTTTTTTTTTTTTTTGTCCACAGGAGGATAGCACTGGTTCATGCGCAGGCAGGACTTGGTCAGCAAAAGCGAACACAATTTCGGGCAGGCAACAGGCAGGAATACTGTTCCTTAGTCAATACAGGCAGCAGGCACGGATACTGTCTATATACAGTCCCAGGTCAGTGCAGCAGCTCTGTTGTCAGCCATGTGCCAAAATATTGGTCCTGGTAGAAGGCAGGAACAGGGTCCATAGTACAGGTAGCAGCAGAGGTGTGGCTTTAATGGCAGTAGGTCTACAGGCAGGCAGAAGTTAGGGACCTAGGTCAGGACACAGAATGGGGAGAGTGGGTAGAGGGCTTCTCCCATCCCAATGCTCTTTGAGCCTCCAAGTCTCCAATGATCTTATCTAGGGATGCGCAACAAAAAAAATTGTTTTCTTCTTCAAGAAAAACAATTATGGAGACCCCTCATAAGGTGAGACTGTGTTTATGAATTACACTAGTCCAGTAGCAGGGTACAAGATCGTCCAAGAGGCAGTCCAAGAGGCATGGTCAAATAGTCCAGAGTGAAGTTTCCAGATCAGGCAGAGGTATGTCCAGAATCGGTAGGCAGAATGAAGCGTGGATTCATCGACACTAACAGGCTAGGGGAAACA
>JAQSEC010002776.1:0-10746 GCA_028564925.1 Lithobates sylvaticus
TGATTGCTGCCCGTCCACCCACAGAGTTTTCGCCTGTTGGGTTGCGTGTGGCAGGATCAATATTTTGTTGATCGTTGTTTGCCTATGGGTTGCACCATTTCATGTTCCTTTTTCGAAACTTTCAGTTCCTTTCTTGAATGGATGGTGTGGGATTTGTCTAGTTTGCAGTCCATTATTCATTATTTGGACGATTTCTTGGTTATCGCCCCCCCCTGGGGCTCGGACTTTCCAGATTTTGTTGGCCACAGTCCAGCACATGTTTGAGGTTTTTGGGGTGCCTCTGGCACTGGAAAAAATGGAAGGCCCAATTGAGGAACTGACATTTTGGGGTATCATCATTGATATGATTCGGATGGAATGTCGGCTACATGTGGATAAGCTGGAAGATCTTCGGGGGTCCGTTATCGGTGCTCGTCATTGCAAAAAAATTCAATTATGTTCCCTAAAGTCTCTTCTGGGCAAGCTCAATTTCGCATGTCGCATCATGCCTATGGGTCGAGTGTTTTGCCGGCGGCTGGCGGTGGCTGGCGGCGGCCACTGCTGGGGCAAACTCCCACACCATTTCGTGAGACTAAACAAGGAACATCAAGATGATCTGCTAGTCTGGGAGATGTTCCTTGACAAGTACAATGGGCAGTCCTTGTGGATGGAAGTGGCGGTGTCCAACTTTGATTTGGACCTCTATACGAATGCGGCAGGTTCAGTGGGCTATGCAGCCTATTTTAGGGGCCATTCTGACTTAATCCGCAACCTTGTGCTATTTAAATTGTTTCCCATAGTGTTGGCTGTTGAGATATGGGGCCAGGAATTCCGGAACAAGCGTGTCTGGTTTCACTGCGATAACCTGAGGGTAGTGAATGCCAATAACACCATTACAGTTTCTTATCCACCTGTTGTGTGGTTGCTTAGGTGTTTAGTTCTACACTGTCTGAGTTTAAATGCTTTTGTGTATGCTGTCCATGTGCCAGGGGTGGCTGATGCCCTTTCTCGCCTGCAGTGTGAAAAATTCCATCAGTTTGCAGCTCGGAATTCCATGCCCCAGTTATTTGTGGAAAGTCGCCTTGCCACTGTAGCAGGTTTGATTCGGCAGTCGGTTTGTCCTTCCACGTGGACAGCATACGACCGGGTCAGGTGGGAATGGCACGAGTTGGTAAGTTCGGCGGGTGGGTGCTTTCAGGAGGAGGACAGGTTACATGTTTTGTAATATTTCATTGGCAAGAACTTCGAGGAAGGAGTCTCTATTTCCTCGTTGAATCGCAAAATGGCGGGCCTGGTATTTCTGTTTCGGCTTTCAGGGTTGACAGATGTCAGAAATTATTTTTTGGTTAAAAAAGCTTTGCGGGTTTACAGGAAGGGTAGGCATGTTCCGGATTCTCATCGTCCTGTTTCCTTCGAAATGCTGGGAGTACTCTTGGAGCATTTGCCTAAGGTTTGCTCTTCCTCTTTCAAAGCGGTTCTTTTTAGGACCACTTTCATTCTGGCCTTTTTCGGGGCCCTCTGAGTGGGTGAACTGGTCAGTCCTTCTACCTGTGTGGGGGGAGGTTTGGAGGCTTCAGACGTCACAGTTAATGGTGACAGGGTTTTCTTGTTTATTTGGAGGTCAAAGACTGATCAAATGGGCAGAGGGTCTGGTGTCGAGCTTGGACGCGTTCCCCATTCATCTTCTTGCTCGGTCACTGCCGTGATCGATTGGTTGAAGCTCAGGCCGAATGGGCCTGGGCCTTTTCTGACACATGCCGACAGTTCGGCAATGTGGCGGTTTCAGTTTATCTCAGATTTTAGGAAGTGCTTTTTGTCTGCGGGGTTTACTCCTACAGACTTCGCTCCATTCTTTCAGGATTGGGGCTGCCATGGAGGCTGCTAAATGGGGACTGGGTGATTGGGTTTTGCAGCGCATTGGGCGCTGGGAATCCCAGCGTTTCAGTTTATATGTTCGTCCTCATCTCTTATAAGTTTGCATGTTGTTCCGTGTCTGCCGCTGTTGTGGTTGAATCTTTGTTTGTCTCTGAATGTTTGGTGTGGATAATCGGTCACTCCTATGTTTTTTTGAGGTGCCAAGAGGGCTGCAGTCATACCAGAGGGCAGGCAGTTGGGGTTTCCACAGAGTACAGCCAGTGTGAGGTGGATCGGTGTCCCGGGCATGCTGTGGTCCCGAGTGTTGCCAGAAGTCCATTGGTATGCCAGATTGGATCGGGCATACGGACATATTTCTTTTGTATGTTGGGGATAACGATCTTGGGCTCCGGGCGGCACGAGAATTGATCCTGGACACTACACTTGATTTCTTGCACTTGAGATCATTTTTCTCAGACACCATTTTGGTTTGGTCAGACAGTGTGGCCAAATCCGCCTGGCCCGCTCCGTGGATAAGCTCAATAAGGTTCAGATAAAAGTGAACAAGGAAGTGGCAAAATTTTTTGTCATAAATGGGTACCTTCCCAAAAATGTGACGTCAGTATGGCGATATCGGTATTGGGGCTGTATCGGGTGGTAATGTGGTAACTAGGGATGGGCCCGGTGCTCGATTCGAACCCACGTTCGAATCGATCGAGCACCGGGCGTTCGCCCGCTCGGCGAGCCCAGAACTATTTGGGCCGTTCGCATCACATTCGTGTGATGCGAGCGGCCCGCAATGCATTGCGGCCGGCGCAGTGCATTGCTGGCTGATGATTGGCCAAGCATGCACTGTGACCCCGCATGCTTGGCCAATCACAGCGCCGGCAGCGAGGAGAGCAATAATTGGCTACAGGCAGGACGCCTGTAGCCAATTAAAGCTCAGGGGCTTTAGTACACGCCCCACTCTATAAAAGGCCGCCACGCCGTCGGCCCAGGGCACATGTGTTCCGGCTTTTAGAAGAGCAGTCTGCTGATTGATTTCTTCTTTGCTAAACCATTGCTGCTGAGTCATTCAATACTGATCATTGCTGCTGATTGCACTGAGTGTGACATTATCTGCTGCTGGGGATTAGTCTGGTGTGTGCGTGCTGTTAGCACAGCATTGCAGTAGCACCAATCGCAGTGCTGTTAGAACAGCATTGCACCCCAACTTTCTGTCCCAACCTTCTGTCCCAACCTCTGTCCCAACCTTCTGTCCCATCCCAGGCAGTCAGCACACATAGGAGCTATAGTGTGTTGTCAGCACACAAAGGAGCTATAGTGTGTTTGTGTAAGCACACATAGGAGCTCTATTTTTTTGTCAGCACACATAGGAGCTATAGTGTGGTGTCAGCACACATAGGAGCTATAGTGTGTGTGTGTCAGCACACATAGGAGCTCTATTTTTTTGTCAGCACACATAGGACCTATAGTGTGTTTGTGTCAGCACCCATAGGACCTATAGTGTGTTGTGAGCACACATAGGAGCTCTATTTTTTTGTCAGCACACAAAGGACCTATAGTGTGTTTGTGTCAGCACCCATAGGACCTATAGTGTGTTGTGAGCACACATAGGAACTCTATTTTTTTGTCAGCACACATAGGACCTATAGGACCTATAGTGTGTTTGTGTCAGCACCCATAGGACCTATAGTGTGTTGTGAGCACACATAGGAGCTATATTTTTTTGTCAGCACACATAGGAGCTATAGTGTGTTTGTGTCAGCACACATAGGAGCTATAGTGTGTTTGTGTCAGCACACATAGGAGCTATATTTTTTTGTCAGCACACATAGGAGCTATAGTGTGTTGTCAGCACACATAGGAGCTATAGTGTGTTGTCAGCACACATAGGAGCTATAGTGTGTATGTGTCAGCACACATAGGAGCTATAGTGTGTATGTGTCAGCACACATAGGAGCTAGTGTGTGTGTGTGTGTCAGCACACATAGGAGCTAGTGTGTGTGTGTGTGTGTCAGCACACATAGGAGCTAGTGTGTGTGTGTGTGTCAGCACACATAGTAGCTAGTGTGTGTGTGTGTCAGCCCAGTTCTTGTCATCTAAGGCAGCCTCTATCTGCCATAGGGCCCTGTTGCTGTCATCTAAGGCATCCATCTGCAGGAGTTAGTGTGTGTGCTGTGTGACTCCAGCACAATATACACTACCCACTACAATGGCTGGAAGACCGCCAAGGAGAGGCAGACAGCCCCAAGGCAAGAACACAGGGCAAGCAGGCTCTGTTTCTAGAGACAACAGTGCTGGTCGTGGATGTGGTCGTGCATCGTCATCAGCACGTGGCCATGGGACACGCTTGTCTTTGTTTTCGGCAGCTGGACATGTTGAGCCGCATCATGCCGAAGGCTTGGTAGAATGGATGACCAAGCCCTCCTCATCCTCCTCATCCTCTTTCACCCAGGCTCAGGGTACTGTCAGAGCAGCTGCCAACGCGTACTCAATGGCATCATCAGGCACCCCTTCCCTAGACCCACCATGTCCTCCTGAGGAGTCCCCCGAACTGTTTGAGCACAGTGTTGGGTACATGCTCCAGGAGGATGCCCAACGATTTGAAGACTCGGATGATGATACCCAGCTTGAGGAAGGCAGTAGTGTGCGCGCAGAGAGAGGGGATGCTGAAGGACAGCAATCTGGCAGTAATGTTCCACCAGCTGCAGCTTACTGCCAGGTTTGCTCTAGTGGTGAAGAGGGAGGGGATGATGAGGTCACTGACTCCACGTGGGTGCCTGAAGGGAGAGAGGAGGAGGAGGAGGAGGATGCGGCGGCACATGTCCAACGAGGCAGGATGCCCCCTGGAGGCCAGCTAGAGGCCAGCACACCAACTGAATCACACCGCAGAGCTCCGCCTGTGCAGGGCGCTGCCTCTGCACGTTATCACAAAAGTTCTTTGGTGTGGGCCTTTTTTGAGACGAGTACATCAGATCGCACCACTGCTATTTGCAATATTTGTCTCAAGCGTATCTTGCGTGGCCAAAACATCAGCCACTTGGGCACCACAAGCATGACCAGACATATGTCGACCTGCCATGCAGCTCGTTGCCAAGCGCACATTAAAGACCCACACCAAAGAACAAAGCGGACCTCTCCTTGCTCCTCATCAGCTGGGATCTCCATCCCCACTATATCTTCAGTCCTCTCTGAAAGCTGCTCTGAGAGGACTGAAGGTGTAGAATTAGGTGTGTCACAACCAAGTACTTGCAGTACACCGACGTCCGATTGTAGCAGGCAAATTTCCCTGCCCCAGCTGCTGGACCGTCGAAAGAAGTATACTCCCAGCCATCCACATGCCCAGCGGTTGAATGCTAGCTTGGCTAAATTGCTAGCACTTCAACTGCTGCCTTTTCAGTTGGTAGACTCGACCCCCTTCCGTGAGTTTGTTCAATGTGCGGTTCCTCAGTGGCAGGTTCCCAAACGCCACTTTTTCTCACGGAAGGTGATTCCGTCTCTCTACCGGCATGTGGAAGGCAATGTCCATGCCTCGCTGGACAGGGCGGTCAGCGGTGAGGTGCATATTACCGCTGACTCATGGTCCAGCAGGCATGGACAGGGACGTTATCTGTCTTTCACGCCCCATTGGGTCACTCTATTGGCAGCTGGGAGGGATGCAGGACAAGGTGCAGTAGTGTTGGAGGTTGTTCCGCCACCACGCCTCCAAAATGCTACTACTGGTTGTAACACACCTCTCTCCTCCACCCCCTCCTCTTCTTCTTCCTCCATGGCCTCTTCGAGTGCTCTGTCCTCGGAACCAGCGGTGCTCCGTAGGCGTACAAGGGGCTACGCGAGTACGCAGGCAAAAAGATGCCATGCCGTGCTTGCGCTGGTGTGTTTGGGGGACAGGAGCCACACTGGGGCAGAGGTTCTGGCAGCTCTGCAGGGGCAGGCCGAGAGGTGGTTGACCCCACGCCAGCTTAAGCCAGGAATGGTGGTTTCTGACAATGGCACCAACCTCCTCTCCGCCCTGCGACAGGGGCAGCTCACCCATGTGCCCTGTATGGCTCACGTCCTCAACCTGGTGGTGCAGCGGTTCTTGGGAAGGTACCCAGGCTTACAGGATGTCCTGAGGCAGGCCAGGAAAGTCTGTGTGCATTTCCGCCGATCGTATAATGCCAGTGCTCGGCTGGCTGAGCGGCAAAAGGAGTTGAACCTGCCCAAGAACCGCCTAATATGTGACATGCCCACCAGGTGGAACTCAACGTTGGCCATGCTGCAGCAACTGCACACGCAGCAGAGGGCCATCAATGAGTACCTTTGCGACTACGGCACCAAGACAGGGTCAGGGGAGCTTGGCTTTTTTTCCCCACGCCAGTGGAGCATGATCAGGGATGCATGCACTGTCCTCTCACCATTTGAGGAGGCCACGAGGATGGTGAGCAGTGACAGTGCATGCATCAGTGACACTGTACCTCTTGTCCACCTGTTGGAGCATACGCTGCGTGGGATAATGGACAGGGCACTTGAGGCAGAACAGAGGCAGGAAGAGGAGGACTTCCTTGCCTCTCAAGGCCCCCTTTATCCAGACAGTGTTCCTTCTGTCCCACCCATCACACAGGAAGAGGATGAGGAGGAGGAGGAGGATTGTGTGAGCATGGAGGTGGAGCCTGGCACTCAGCATCAGCAGCAGCAGTCTTTTAGGGATGATGTACAGTCCCAACAAACCAGTGGACTTGTACGTGGCTGGGAGGAGGTGGCTGGCGATCATGTCGTCCTCAGTGACCCAGAAGACTCCGGACCGAATGCCTCAGCTAACCTACGTTGCATGGCCTCCCTGATCCTGCAAAGCCTGCGGAAGGATCCTCGTATTCTTCGGATCAAGGAGAGGGACCATTACTGGCTGGCCACTCTCCTTGATCCACGGTACAAGGGTAAGGTTGCGGACCTTATCTTGCCGTCGCAGAGGGAGCAGAGGATGAGACATCTCAGGGAGGCCTTGCAGAAAGGTCTGTGCAACGCGTTCCCAGAAACTGGGAGGTTACAAACTCCTGGTCCTGGACGACGAGTTGCTGAGGCTTCGGTCAGTAGCAGAAGGAGCGGTGGGGAAGGTGGACGTCTGACCGATGCGTTCAGACAATTTTTTAGTCCGCAGCCCCAAGGTATGATCGGTTCCAGCAACCATCGCCAGCGTCTGATATACATGGTGCAGGAATACCTAGGGGCAAGGTCAGACTTGGACACCTTTCCCACCGAAAATCCTCTGGCTTACTGGGTCTTGAGGATGGATCACTGGCCAGAGCTTGCACAGTATGCAATTGAGCTACTGGCCTGTCCTGCATCCAGCGTTCTTTCCGAACGCACATTCAGTGCTGCTGGAGGATTTGTCACCGATCACAGGGTGCGCCTGTCCACTGACTCGGTTGATCGACTGACCTTCATAAAAATGAATCAGTCTTGGATCACCACCAGCTACCAGGCACCTGAAGCGGATATAACTGAATAATTTATAATGTCACATCCCTTCAAGACTGCCTATGCTGATGTTGAGTGACTGTCCTGTTATGTTCACTGACTATCCTCTTCCTCCTCCTCAATGATCCATTCCTTGATAGCTTGGAAGAACATTTTTGTTTCTGGGTGCCACCACACCAGTGCCTAAGGCACAATTTTTCAGCCCCTGTGTAACAGGGGCGTGTAATTACAATTTTTTAAAAAAATGCTTCGCAACAGGTCTGACTGCTGTGCTCCAAGTACAGTATCTGTGAGGGGTTGCAGTGTTGTGGCACCAGCACCAGTGCCTAAGGCCCAATTTTTCAGCCCCTGTTTAACAGGGGCGTGTAATTACAATTTTTTAAGCAAAGCTTCGCAACACGTCTGACTGCTGTGCTCCAAGTACAGTATCTGTGAGGGGTTGCAGTGTTGTGGCACCAGCACCAGTGCCTAAGGCACAATTTTTCAGCCCCTATTGGGGCGTGTAATTACAATTTTTAGGCAATGCTTTGCAACAGGTCTCATTGCTGTGCTCAGAGTACAGTATCTGTGATGGGTTGCAGTGTTGTGGCACCAGCACCAGTGCCTAAGGCCCAATTTTTCAGTCCCTGTTTAACAGGGGCGTGTAATTACAAATCTTGATCTAATGCTTCACAGCAGGGCCCATTCCTGCGCCCACCAAGAGTAACTGTGAGGGGTTTACAGTCTTGTGGCAACACCGTCCACCACCACCACCACCAAAGGCCCAATTTTTCTGCCCTGTTCAACAGGTGCATGCAATTACAAATCTTGATATAATAACTCACAGCAGGGCCCATTCCTGCGCCCACCAAGAGTAACTGTGAGGGCTTACAGTCTTGTGGCAACACCGTCCACCACCACCACCACCAAAGGCCCAATTTTTCAGCCCTGTTCAACAGGTGCATGCAATTACAAATCTTGATCTAATAGCTCACAGCAGGGCCCATTCCTGCGCCCACCAAGAGTAACTGTGAGGGCTTACAGTCTTGTGGCAACACCGTCCACCACCACCACCACCACCAAAGGCCCAATTTTTCTGCCCTGTTCAACAGGTGCATGCAATTACGAATCTTGATATAATAACTCACAGCAGGGCCCATTCCTGCGCCCACCAAGAGTAACTGTGAGGGCTTACAGTCTTGTGGCAACACCGTCCACCACCACCACCACCACCAAAGGCCCAATTTTTCTGCCCTGTTCAACAGGTGCATGCAATTACAAATCTTGATCTAATAACTCACAGCAGGGCCCATTCCTGCGCCCACCAAGAGTAACTGTGAGGGCTTACAGTCTTGTGGCAACACCGTCCACCACCACCACCACCAAAGGCCCAATTTTTCTGCCCTGTTCAACAGGTGCATGCAATTACAAATCTTGATCTAATAACTCACAGCAGGGCCCATTCCTGCGCCCACCAAGAGTAACTGTGAGGGCTTACAGTCTTGTGGCAACACCGTCCACCACCACCACCACCACCACCACCAAAGGCCCAATTTTTCTGCCCTGTTCAACAGGTGCATGCAATTACAAATCTTGATATAATAACTCACAGCAGGGCCCATTCCTGCGCCCACCAAGAGTAACTGTGAGGGCTTACAGTCTTGTGGCAACACCGTCCACCACCACCACCACCACCACCAAAGGCCCAATTTTTCTGCCCTGTTCAACAGGTGCATGCAATTACAAATCTTGATCTAATAACTCACAGCAGGGCCCATTCCTGCGCCCACCAAGAGTAACTGTGAGGGCTTACAGTCTTGTGGCAACACCGTCGTCCACCACCACCACCACCAAAGGCCCAATTTTTCTGCCCTGTTCAACAGGTGCATGCAATTACAAATCTTGATCTAATAACTCACAGCAGGGCCCATTCCTGTGCCCACCAAGAGTAACTGTGAGGGCTTACAGTGTTATGGCTACACCAACATCTAATGGGGCAAATTTATGCAGAGTATATACGGCAGGCCCCTACTTTCAAACATCCAACTTAAAAATGACTCCTACTTGCAAACGGAAGGAGAAAACAGGAAGTGAGAGGAAATCTACCCCTAGGAAGGGAAATTCGATCCTGTTACATTTAATTTGGGAAAAAGGTATCTCCTCTCTACTGATCCTTGTTTCAATTAAAACCCCACTTTTCCAAAAACATTTGTCATTGGGACGGAAAGTGAGGTGAAATGTTCTGAACAGATGTGCAAAGACAGCAAATGTTACAGGGGTGATAACCCCTCCGTATGTTCTCCAAAAAGCTTAAAAATTGATTTTTTTTGGATGGAGCTACACTTCATAATGTACCTGTTCAGATTCTACTTAAGAACAAACCTACAGTCCGTGTCTTTTTTGCACCGCCTGTATACTACTGTTCAGACTATATAGGGTTGTAGGTATAGGGTTTTATTTTGGGTGCGGGGTCCCCCTTAATATCCATACAAGACCCAAAGGGGCTGGGGTGGCGGGGCGATGGGGTAGCCATGCCATTTTTCTCAAGGATTTTCAGCCATATGGCCAGGACAAGACATGACATTAAAGCCGCAAGTGGTTTTAAATGGCTTATTTTTTTCCTTTACAAATGTCATTTTGTGCAGGGACAGTTCTAAACACGGGAAACACATGCCACTTCACAGGCATACTTTAGACACCCCCCAGGTACCATATTTAAAGGAATATTTCACTTTTTTTGTCACTTTATGCATCATTAAAATGACTGCTCCCGAAAAAACGTTAGTTTTTAAAAGTTATTTTTGCATTGATATATGTCCCCTGGGGCAGGACCCGGGTCCCCAAACCTGTTTTATGACATTAACATGCATATTGGCCGTTGTAATTAGCAATTTTGATTTCGAACGTTCGCGTCCATTGTAACGAATAGGGTTTGAAAATTTGCGCAAACTTTCGGTCCGTTCGAAGGTTCTGGTGAGAACCGAACCCTTGGGTGTTCGGCTCATCCCTATTTATCAATAGCTATGACCTTTATAGGTTGCAATAGGAAAACTTCACATAATATTTATTCACATAAAATGATATGATATGAGATCTGCCAAAAGTGTTTTAGTAACAAGCAAGATCAGTAACAGGTATCAGTAAACCTGGCATCCTAACAGTTACTGCAGCTTTAAAGTGAAAGGAGAAGCAGAAGACTGATTAGCTCATCCCACTTTTACTTTTCCCTCTCATCCTCTGTCTGACACGCTGCTTTCTTCTCCTTGCCCCTTGTGCTATTTCTCTCCCCCTCAGTCTGAGCTCCGCTGTACACTGAATTGCAAGAGGTTTAAACTAAATAAAAAATTCAAACATTTACACTGCTGACTTTAAATTATGATGTATCGATTAATTAGAGTTGCAATAATTTGTACCTTTTATGTCTGCCTCATGTTCAAATTTAGCATTAGTTACTGTATTTATTGGCATATAACA
>JAQSEC010002592.1:0-10811 GCA_028564925.1 Lithobates sylvaticus
ATGGGGTTAGGAGGGGAGCCACATGGGGGGTCAGGAGGGCAAACTATGGGTTAGATGGGACACCCATTGGGGTCCGGAGGGGGTCCATCTATGGGGTTAGGTGGGCAGACACAATGGGGTCAGGCGGGGGTACACTATGGGGTTAGCGAGGGCCCACACATGGGGGTCAGGAGGGGGCAACTATGGGGGTCTTGGCAGTCACAAAACTTGGGGGGTCAGTCGGGCACACATATGGGAATGGAAAGGTCAAACCCGGGGGCAGTTGAAAACCTGGGCTGCTGTGACACCTACTAATTAATTTCTAATAAAAAGAACAATTACATCTCATGTGTCATAGCAGGCAGCACTTTCTATGCTATTTGCTATACTCCAGAGTCGTGGCCGAGACCTTAGCATAGCAGTTCCTGCAAGCCACGCCAACAATGAACTGCGGGTGTGCTTTTTACCCTCCAGGGCCACACTCCTTGGCTCGGCTCCCTCTGCCAGCTACTGTTCACATCCACCCTCTTCCAGGCGCGGATTCTCGGCGCTCAGGCACATCCCCCATCCTGCCCACTCACGCAGCTGAAGCTGGCGGCTCCACCTCAGGGATGTCCTTAGTTCTGCAGGAGACTGCTAAAAGAACTACTGAATGAGCCATGTAGGGGAGGTGCAGCGGGGAGGAGAAGTGCGAGACGGGGGGCAGCAAAACTATTAAAGAAATACCCAACCAATAGCAAACGAGTGACAATGGCAGTAAGCATGTCCCGTTCATGTCCTCTTGCTTTCCCGAATGCAAGCCGGGAAAGAGCAAACGGCGGGCTAGGCGGCTCCCTACAATATGAGGCCATGTTGGCAAACTTGGCAAGTGTGAAACGTGGGCTAAATGGGCAGCTTTGGACCCCCCATAATGACAGGGTCCTGGGGCCCCTGCCCCGTTAGTCCTGCGTTACAGGAGGCCCTGGGGGTATGGGGGTGCATAGTGTCTACAGATGGGCAGCTTGAAATGGGCAGCTTTATGCCCACTGGAAAGACACCAATCAATAGCTGATATTACAGGTTTTCGGGAGCAGCATGATGCTCCCACCCAGATGATATTGTTTTCAGGGAAGGCCTTGCATATTTTAGCACAACCATGCAAAACCACATACCTGCCATCTATGACAACAGCCTGGCTTCAAAGTACGAAGAGTTTAGGTGCTTAACTGGCTTGCCTGCAGTCAGACCTTATCAACACAACTTGAAATAGTTGTGTATAGTGAAATTAAAATCCAATATCAGGCAAGATTGGGACTAACAAATCCTCCCCCAACACTTAGCAACTGGTTTCTCTAGTTCCCTTTGTTATCAAAAGTAAGAATTCCAGGATTCAACCTCTGGTAAAACAGATGGCCCTGTCCCAAATTTTTTGAGAAATGTTGTGCCATCATTCTTAAAAATTACCATTATTTTTCCTTTAAATGGTCCCCTTTTCTCAGTTTCAGACATTTGATATGTTTTCTATTTTCTCTTGTGCACATCCACATATGGGTTTTACAAGTATTTGCAAATATATTGCAATCTGATTTTCTGTAGGCTTTTACCACAGCATCCCATTTTTTTGGAGTTGGGATTGTAGATTCAGCTAAAAGCAAACCTATAACCATATCTCTGCAAAGGCTACAATTACCGCCGTAAGCTAGAGTGAGACATTAGGGTATTGTGCATCTATTCTCCATTATCTCGGGGACGACAACAGGAGCCGTTGAGAACCTGGAGACTCTCTAAAACCCTATAGTAACATACCATCTGAAAAGTTGACACGTTACTCTGCATCCTAAGCATCGCTATTGCCGTGTCCCCTGTTTACGTAATGGGGGATGGTGTACAGCAAGCCCAAATATATATGGAAGGAAGGTCTATATTTGCATAAAGGAATTGTCAGAGTTTCAGAGCTTCTCTAAGGTGCTGTAGAGAAAGAGAAGCTGATGTGAATGGTTTGTAAGCACTTGCTCTAACATTTAAGTGTTGGGTTGTTTTTTTAACTGGTTCCGGACTTGGCTCACACAGATATACTCGGGCACAAAGGCTCTCCTGGGCGAAATCCTGTATGAGTACGTCCTTCCATTTTTCCGGCACAGAGGGGCGCATGCCCTCCACACAGTTGGGGACCTGATGCGCGTGGCCAGCGGGCACCGATCGCCGCCGGCAACCGCACGATCACGTGCACGAGTGCCAGCACGGGGGATTTGTAAACACACAAATCCTCTGTGCTGTCAGAGTCGAAGAGACATTGTAATTTGTTCCTAGTAAGTAGAACAAACAGTTATTGTCTCCTTCCCTTATTCAGTCCTATCCCCATACAGTTAGAAACACTAACAGGGCAACACACATTTAACCCCTTGATCGCCCCCTAGTGTTGACTCCCTTCACTCCCCGCGACATTTACTCAGTTAATCAGTGCATTTTTATAGCTCCAGAGATCACTGTAAAGCCCCCGTTCATAAGGGTCCCAAAACTGTATTAAAAGTGTCCGTCGCAATATCGCAGTCAATCCCACTAAAAATCGCAGCATCACCCGCCATTGAACTAGTAAAAAGAAAAAATGATTAATAATAAAAATGACCATAAAATCTTTCCCATAGGTTGTAGAGCACTATATAACTTTTGCACAAACCAATCTATATATCCGACTTATAGCAATTTTTTTTTTACCAAACAATATGTAGCCCAAGAATACATATTGGTCCTAAACTGATGAAGCAAATAATTTTTTTATTTTTTCATTTGGGAGATATTTATTATAGCAAAAAGTAAAACAATATTGTTTTTTTTTTCACAAATTGTCCGGTCTTTTTTTGTTTATAGTGCAAAAAAAAAACCTGCAGAGGTGATCAATTACCAACCAATAGAAGAGCTCTATTTGTGGGGCCAAAAAAGGACGCCAAATTATTGTTTGGGTATAGAATGCGATGACGCGCAAAAATTGTCAGTTAAAGCGACGCAGTGCCAAATTGTAAAAAGTGCTCTGGTCAGGACGGGGTTAACCAATCTTCCCGGGCTGAAGCTGGTTAACTTCGTATGACTACCCAAAGTAATTTTTATACAACACAAACTTTACTGCCCGTGACTCAGATTGATCTGTGCTGTCAGGCATAACATTTTCAGCTTATAATTGCTTAATTTTTTTATGTTTCTATACCTAAGTTTTATGTGATGCCCAAGAACATGGCTGCAAGCCAGTATCGCGCTGAGCGATCTACATGGTTCAATGGGGTTAGGTGAAAAATGAGGGGTTATAGAGCCGCTGTCAGGCCAAAAAGCTTCAATTTGCGCAAAGGATGTTTTGAAGCCTTTTTATTCCTGCATTAACCATAAGAAAGCAGCATCTGTCCAGACCTGGTATGAGCTATTTCTAATGGAATACTGTGTCACCATAATAGATAATAGTAACCATAATTTGAAGCAAATTTCTGTTTCATAAACAGCAATGCATTTCGGGTCAAAGGAAAGACGTGGTAATGTGGATTATACTGGTTTAAGTCAATAGTGCAGAAAAAGTTTCTTTTCTTCTCCATATTAAGTGTGTCAGTGGTGGCTGTAAACCAATACGTATAATTTTTTAGAGCAAGAATCTATAGATGGTGATCAAGGGACCCGTAATCACGGCTTTGCAGGTGCAACGCCAGAAGGAGTATCGACTAAAAACCCGGCAGGAGCCACCTCTGTGTTTCCACTTACAAGGCTGGACTCGCAGCAGTGTCCCCCTATGATGCATACATGCATCCACCCATAGTAATTAGCCCCGAAGCCTACAGCATCCACCCATTTCTCTGATCTTTCCTTTCTATTAGCAACGTGATTAACCACTTGCTTTATGGGCACCTACACCCCCCTCCTGCCCAGACCCAATTTTTTCGCTTTAGCGCTGTCCATCTTTGAATGGACCTTTGCGCGGCCTACAACACTGTCCCCAAATGACATATTTATCATTTTTATTCCCTCACAATAGAGCATTTAACAAAAACAATGTTAAAGTAAAAAACCACTATGTAACGTAACTGGAGATACAAAACTGTTTTATAATTTGTTAATACACTTTTGCAAACAGGGTAATTTTTTCCTTTATTGTGTACGCTGAATGAGGCAACACTACACTTGGATGGGCACTGATAGGCTGCACTGATGGGCACTGATAAGGCCCACACCCCTCCCCTGAAACTTGGCACTGATCTGCTGCATTGATGGGCACCTGATAAGAGGACACTGATAATGCTGGCCACTGATGGGCACTACTAGGTGGCACTGATGGGGTGCCTGTGATGGGCACTGGTAGTTGAACATGATAGGCAGCACTGTACGGAGGCACTGCTTGATGCACTGATTGGCATCACTGGTGGCCATTGATCGGTGGCACTCGTGGGCATTGATAGGTGGCACTGCATCGTGGGCACTAGATTCGTTGGGCACCTGGCATCAGCACATATGAGGCGGCCTTCACCTCTCCCTGCTCAGGACCAATGTCCCCTTCAAAGAAGCCCAGTGCTCCGTTATTTTTATTCTTTACGCAGTAAGAATGAGAATACAAAAAAATCAGCTTCTGATTCTTTTACACACTCACGTGATCAGCTGTTCAATTGGCTGACAGCTGATTGCACGTGGTAAGGGGTCAGGGATCGACCCCTTATATCCGCGTACACACGTACGGACTTTTTCCCGGCGGACCTAAGTCCAGCGGACAATCCGCTGGACTTTCCAACGCTGGGTACGCTGCGGACTAAAAAGCGAACGGACTTGACCACAACAACAATACGGATCACAGACAGCAAAAAGTCCGCACGGTTCACGCGGGATGACGTACAGCAAATAACTTGCTACTAAGAGATGGGACTAATGAAAACGAAACCTACATATGAAGAAATAGTTTGAATTTAATAAAAAAAAAGAATTAAGGACTGAGTGCATGCTTCCTTTTTGGTACGCCGGGGGACCATACTACACACGACCCGGATTAATCCGCTGGACTGCCAAGTCCAGCGGATAATTTGAAAACAAAACCTGAAACTTTAGTCCGCCGTTACTTTGGCCAAAAAAAAGTCCGCCGGCGCCCCACACACGAGGGGATAATCCGCTGGACTTCGGTCCAGCGGATAATCCCGGGATCGTCCCTTCGAGTGTACGCGGCATATACTCCTGGTCTGTGATCACCTGCGTCGCATTGACTCGTGGTGCTCACCGTGCGTGCTGGCATGCGCATATTCAGGCCTTGGCAGGCCCGCAATCAAGTTCCTCCCCCAAACTCGGCTCACACCAAGTCCTTTCTGGAACTTGTTCTTTGCATTCTGCCCATGCTCAGTTTGGTGTGATATTGGTAGAGAGTTGTTTTTTTTCTTAGGCTGCGTGCATGTGATCCAGTACCGAGGCCAACTCAGTACTAATCTAGACAGAGGGTCAGGGGTCCTTCAGCTCATAACAATCAGGGGGAAAATGAAAACTCCTCCTACACGCCTTAACACGACACTGATCGAAGTCACAAGACTGCTATATACCTGCTGAGAAAAGGTATTTCGTAGTTTATGTTTTACTCAAACGGTG
This sequence comes from Lithobates sylvaticus, assembly GCA_028564925.1. NCBI lineage: Eukaryota > Metazoa > Chordata > Amphibia > Anura > Ranidae > Lithobates > Lithobates sylvaticus. The sequence continues at coordinate 5,554 of JAQSEC010002592.1, forward strand.
GTGCATTTTCCCCATGTTCTGCTTGCCACTGAGGGGAGACAGATATAGTGAATTCAGGGTCCTGGGTTTAGTAAACTTTACGGCTCATGAATGTTTTATTAGTGTGTGTTAATTCTGGAAACAAGGGGCAACTATTATCTCCCTGATGTGGCAAAGCCATACACATTCTCATATCGCTTCCTTTTTCCCCACCCTCAATGAAGGCATACCACTATTATGTGTCTCTGGCCTATTACTTTCGTTTTGGAGAGCGTCGAATACCCATATTCATATTGTGTTTGTTAGTTGTCTGTGCACTGATTGGTAGATTTACCCATCTCTATTTTGTCATGTTTACTGTTATCAATTGAAAGAAAAAAGTAAAGGAATCATCCCACAAATTTTGGGCTTTTCCCCAGAACAGTCATGTAAGGGAATATCTTCTAGTAAGGCCAGGATATGGCGCGATTTGGAGAGATGTTCCTACCTCACTTTTGTTTTTGGCTATTGTACACAGAAGGAACTTAACTTGCCTATACTCTATCTCCCCAGTGCAAAAAAAAAAAGTTTTTTGCCTTTACTTCATTCATACTATATAAGGCAAGCCGTTTTCACTAAAGTTTTGTTTTTGATCCCGATTTTGTATTTGTTCAAAACTCACCCAAAATTATTATTTAGCTTTTAAAAACGGGTAAAGCCAAACTGAAGCCTTCTTCCCCACAATAAAGCATTTGTGAAACGGTATAGACAGTGTGTACAGGCAGACAGTTCTGTATAGTCTATGGCCAGCTTCAAATTATTTGATGAGCTGCCACTATCAGTGAGTGTCTCTGTTTTTAAAGTGCCTATTCTAGGGGAGTGTTATCTTCACTATCTAGTGAGAAGTGGGCCTAGGGAATAACATGGCCCCACATGTGATACACATCAACTTGTTATCCCCGTACACACGAGCGGATTTCCGTCCGGAAAAAAATCATAGGATGTTTTTTCCGACAAAACTCGCTCAAGATGTTGGCTTGCATACACACAGTCACACAAAAGTACTCTGCAACATTCGACCCCCGTCACGCCCGAACCGTGCAGAGAGTGACATACAACACTAACGACGAGCCGAGGAAACAATTCAAGTTAATGCTTCCGAGCATGCAGTCACAATGCTTACGAGCATGGTGATTTTTTGCGCATCCGAAATTGCATAACCAGACGATTGCATTTTTGGCTTGGAACATTTCTCAACCGAAAACATAGAGAGCCCATTATTATCTTTTGCTGGAATTTTGCCAGCAAAAGACCGTGGAGCATACACACGGACGCCTTTTCGACAAAAAGCTCTCATCGAGTTTTGCTTGGCGGGCCATTTTTTTTTTTTTTCGATCATGTGTAAGCGGGATTTATAGTGTCAGGATTCACTAATTAGTGAAGAAGGGAACCAAAATGACCGGTGGAAGGAGCCTTTCACCTTGAAAATAAGTCAGCAGTGACACCTTTCGATGATTCTACCTCTGTAGGTTTCGTTTAAAGTGATTTTATATATCTTACTTAATATTTAATCTACATATATATAATATATATAGATATATATATATATATATATAAATATATATATATATAGCTCGCAGCTGTCCATGAATTGGAACAAAGGTACCTCTTTTCTCCCTTTTGTCCCTCCTTTTGGTCTGAACTGTACAGTTGTATATAAAATGCACCTTTTTATCTTTCATAAAGGAATTTCCGTTCCCCAACTCAAAAGTTGTATATATAACTCTTAGAGCTGCACGATTTGGCTAAACTGCGAATCACATTTTTTTAAGCTATAGAATAAAGATCACAATTCTCTCAAGATTCTCAAGGCATCACATCATCTTTCATATTCTACAAAAAAAATTGGCTGAACTTTATGCTTAGATTTTTATTAAGTTTTTTATTAGTGTATTTTTTCACATCAAATACTAGTGCGCTTGAAAGACCCATAATTATAAAACCTAACCAACCTTTCTGTCATACACTACAAATGTTCTAAAGCAGTCATAGTCACTCATGACATTCTCAGTATCAGCCTACGATTGCAGCTCTGGCATTGGCTTTGCAGTCATGGCTGATAGTACTATGAGTGTTGTTGGGGGCTTGTCTCTTACCCATGGGAGCTGCGATTCCCTGCGTGGGCTCCTTCCCCTCCTCCCCACGCAGCACTGTTGTCTGGAGGATCGGACGGTTGCCCCCTGGTGAATCGGCACCACGTCCCCCGCGCCGTGCGCGCTACGTCACTTCTGATGTTGGCGCGCCGACGCGGGGTTCACACTATCTGCGTGGTCACGTGGGGGGTTTGTGGCGCCGTGTGCTGAGCGTTCCTCCAGTCTTGGCGCCGGCGCCCTTCCCCCACACGCCCACACACGTGGTGCTGGTGACGTATGCACATAAATCACCAGTCGGAGCTGGCTGTCCACCTGGCCGGTCTCCTTCTGGAGTCTCTGCACATTAGCAGACTTCGTGCCTGTTTTTGCATGATTTTCAGCATCGGGTAAGTGTCATCCATCCTTCACGTTCACTTTAGTCTATTACTTTGGCTTCACTACATACACTTCCTTTTATATCTCACTGTTAAACACCTTTTCCCTCACATCCATATATACCTCCCCACACACCCCACAAACATCAAACAAAACATCCCACATCCCCTTCACTACACCTCCATCATCATCATTTTTTATGCACATTACTATATGCCAGATTTCCACAACACCCACAGACTTTGTTACATATTTCGAACTCTACATACTTCTCTCAATCACGAGTACCTCTCTATAACCTTATTATACTTCTACATGTATTCCATATGACTACCCCATACTGTTGTCCTAATATTACCAATACTTTTGTAGATACATTACCTTAATAGACTAATACTCTATTATCCGACCATATATACCGACCATCAAACATCTAGCCCTATCCTCTCACCTTCACACACCTAACAATCATCTCACCATTTATATTCCATCTCACATATATATATATATTTTTCATACCAATTTTTTTCTTTTTAGACACCTTGTTTGTTGAAATGGAGTTCCTTTCACCTCTTGTGTGTGGCACTTTTTAACCCAACCGATGCTGCTGTATACGCCTCCTCAGCTCCCGGGGGGGTGATGTATGCCCCCGCCTCACCATGTGCCAGCCATTGCCTACTGGGCCTGCCCGGGTTGGTAGATATATTTGACCAAATTTTTCATACTATTATTTTCCCCTCCCTATACGGAGTGTGGTACATTATCACTTTTTCTCTCCAATAGGTATTTGTCGCATCTGCTCCTGATGAGTGGAGACACATCCACGAAACGCGTCGAGCTACAATAGATGCTACAGTCATTTTTTAACATGATTTTACAACCTTGTATACACCATTCTATTTTATACCGGGCATGTCATTTGAGTCATTATGGGCTGCTTTTCCTCCTTTATATACTCTGTACCTACCTATGTATGCAATCTGAATTGATGCGATTATATATGGTTACGATATTATTATGTATATACTCTGTGCCAAATAGAACGTACATATTTGTGTATAATATGTCTTCATTGTTTATACCTACTCTATATCACTATGATAGAATAAATACTTTTTTATTACATTGATTGATTTCATTTGCGCACTCCAGCCACTTCATTTAAAGTCCCAACCCCCTTCTGTGTACCAAATCCCGGTATGGAGGCGCTTCCCCACGCCTCATTTAAAGTCCCAAAATCGCGCTATGAACCAAATTTAGGGATGGAAGTGACTGGTTAGTTGACCCAGCAGTGCTCCCCTGCTACCTATGCGCTATTTTTCATTTCTAATATAGATGTTTATATGCCCCAACTACTAGGGACACAAACATCTGACATAATTATAAAACCTAACCAACCTTTCTGTCATACACTACAAATGTTCTAAAGCAGTCATAGTCACTCATGACATTCTCAGTATCAGCCTACGATTGCAGCTCTGGCATTGGCTTTGCAGTCATGGCTGATAGTACTATGAGTGTTGTTGGGGGCTTGTCTCTTACCCATGGGAGCTGCGATTCCCTGCGTGGGCTCCTTCCCCTCCTCCCCACGCAGCACTGTTGTCTGGAGGATCGGACGGTTGCCCCCTGGTGAATCGGCACCACGTCCCCCGCGCCGTGCGCGCTACGTCACTTCTGATGTTGGCGCGCCGACGCGGGGTTCACACTATCTGCGTGGTCACGTGGGGGGTTTGTGGCGCCGTGTGCTGAGCGTTCCTCCAGTCTTGGCGCCGGCGCCCTTCCCCCACACGCCCACACACGTGGTGCTGGTGACGTATGCACATAAATCACCAGTCGGAGCTGGCTGTCCACCTGGCCGGTCTCCTTCTGGAGTCTCTGCACATTAGCAGACTTCGTGCCTGTTTTTGCATGATTTTCAGCATCGGGTAAGTGTCATCCATCCTTCACGTTCACTTTAGTCTATTACTTTGGCTTCACTACATACACTTCCTTTTATATCTCACTGTTAAACACCTTTTCCCTCACATCCATATATACCTCCCCACACACCCCACAAACATCAAACAAAACATCCCACATCCCCTTCACTACACCTCCATCATCATCATTTTTTATGCACATTACTATATGCCAGATTTCCACAACACCCACAGACTTTGTTACATATTTCGAACTCTACATACTTCTCTCAATCACGAGTACCTCTCTATAACCTTATTATACTTCTACATGTATTCCATATGACTACCCCATACTGTTGTCCTAATATTACCAATACTTTTGTAGATACATTACCTTAATAGACTAATACTCTATTATCCGACCATATATACCGACCATCAAACATCTAGCCCTATCCTCTCACCTTCACACACCTAACAATCATCTCACCATTTATATTCCATCTCACATATATATATATATTTTTCATACCAATTTTTTTCTTTTTAGACACCTTGTTTGTTGAAATGGAGTTCCTTTCACCTCTTGTGTGTGGCACTTTTTAACCCAACCGATGCTGCTGTATACGCCTCCTCAGCTCCCGGGGGGTGATGTATGCCCCCGCCTCACCATGTGCCAGCCATTGCCTACTGGGCCTGCCCGGGTTGGTAGATATATTTGACCAAATTTTTCATACTATTATTTTCCCCTCCCTATACGGAGTGTGGTACATTATCACTTTTTCTCTCCAATAGGTATTTGTCGCATCTGCTCCTGATGAGTGGAGACACATCCACGAAACGCGTCGAGCTACAATAGATGCTACAGTCA
>JAQSEC010003300.1:0-10865 GCA_028564925.1 Lithobates sylvaticus
GTTTTATGACATTAACATGCATATTGGCCGTTGTAATTAGCACTTTTGATTTCGAACGTTTGCGTCCATTATAACGTATAGGGTTCGAAAATTTGCGCGAACTTTCGGTCCGTTCGAAGGTTCTGGTGCGAACCGAACCCGGGGGTGTTCGGCTCATCCCTACTTACTAATAGAGGGCTATAATTTTGTTCGAACATTGTTTTTACATCTGCTGAGATGTGTACTCCCAGATAAAACAGTGATTTTTCTTGCCACTCAAATGGGTAATTACTTTGTATTTTTGTTCTCAAGTCTCTTGATATATGTATAGGTAGTATTATCGATTTCTCCACATTAATCTTGAAATTTGAGAGATTTCCAAATCTCCTCACCTCCCCCATTACCTCTCTCACTGACTCTTGTGGATCTGACAGGAAGAACAGTAGATCATCAGCATATGCTGAGACCTTGTATTCCTTTATACCCATTTCTACTCCCTTTATCCTCTTGTTCTCCCTTATTTTGCATAGGAAGGGTTCTAATACCAGTGAAAATAATAAGGGGGACAGTGGGCAACCCTGTCTTGTTCCGTTTGTGATTTCAAATCCTTCTGACAGTGCCCCATTTACTTTAACCCGAGCTTTTGGTCCGGTGTATAGTGCTGTCACCCATCCCATCATCCGCTCTCCCAGTCCCATTTCCCTTAATGCCTCTAGCATGAAGACCCAGTTTACTCTGTCAAAGGCCTTTTCACCACCCTTGTTATTTTGTCTTGTAGTCTGTTTGCTAGGATCTTTGCTAATAATTTTGTGTCTGTATTCAAAAGAGAGATGGGTCTGTAATTAGAGCAATGTTTTGGGTCTTTTCCTTGTTTTGGGATTACTGTCAAGAAGGCTGTCAGGGATTCCGGGGACATTCTCTGGTTAACTGTTATCTGATTAAAGTATTCACTTAGCGGTGTTGCCAGTATGTTTTTAAATTTTTTATAATATGCGCTCGTCAACCCATCAGGGCCCGGGCTCTTGCCATTAGGGAGACTTTCTATTATGCCTTTTATCTCTTCCTCGGTTATCTGCACTTCCATCCCCTCTACCACTTCTCGAGCCAAGTTCGGCAGTGAGGCTTCTCTGATATATTCCCTAATTCTTTCAGCTTGTTCCTTCTTATCCCCATCTCCTCCTTCCTTTTTTATATTATATAATTTTTTATAGACATTTTCAAATTCTTTTGCTATCGATTTAGTATCTGTTATTAATTTGTCCCTGGATTGGATGCCATGTGGGAAATTTCTTGTTGTTTTTTAAGCTGGTTAGCCAGCAGCTTGCCGCATTTATTCCCATTTTCATAGAATTTATGCGCCGCATATCTATGTTTATTTTGCGTTTTCCTATCCAGGTGCAAATTATACTCTAGTCTGTATTTTTCCAGCTGTCTAGCCTCTTCCGGGTTCATACTATTTTTATGTTTCTGTTCCAATTTATATATCTTTCCAATCAGTTCCTCCAGCTCCTTTTTTTTTTCTTTCTTTTTCCTAATTCCATGGGCTATTAATACTCCTCTTACCACTGCTTTATGGGCGTCCCATCTTACTTGTTCTGATGTTTCCCCCGGTCTATTTTCTTCAAAATAGCCCACCAATTTATTTTCTATGTCTTCTGATATCTGATTATCATCTAATAGTGACTCGTTTAATCTCCAAGTTCTTTCCTTCTGACCTCCGGGGTAACGATCGGAACCTCATAATTACTGGGGCGTGGTCCGAGATTGTTATAGCTCTTATTTTCACTTCTTGTACATTATCCAGATAATACTGGTCTACCATCAAGATATCCAGCCTTGAGTATACCCCATGGGTTTTAGAAAAATAACTGTAATCTCTTTTTCCTTCATTGAGTGCTCTCCAGGTGTCTACCCAGTGCACTAGTTTCAAATATTCTTTCACCCGTTTCCATATCTTGAATGGTAGTCCAGTTCTCTGGGATGTAGTGTCCAAGTCGGGGTCCATAATTATGTTATAGTCCCCGCCCAAAATCACACACCCCTCCTTCAACCCGTCTAGCTTTTTCCATGTTTTCAGTAAGAATTCTGCCGTGCCCACATTTGGTGCGTAAATGGATGCCAGCGTGTAAATTGATCCCAGGAGAGCCCCTTTTATAAATATGAACCTTCCCTCCGGGTCCGCCTGCACCTCCGTTATCCTCATGGGGCAAGTTTTCCAGAGGGCTATGGATACTCCTCTTGCTCTCGCTATTGGGGACGTAGCATGGAACCACTGATTATATAGAAATACCGGTAGTTTGGGGATCGGTCCTGGCCCGAAGTGAGTCTCCTGTAGGAAAATTATGTCCACCTCCTGGTGACTCACCTCGTGCCATAAGCGGTCCCTTTTTTGGGGAGAGTTCAGCCCTCTCACATTATATGTCATTATTTTCATCACCTTATCCATCATCTAGTTTCTCTTTGAAATACACTTCTCTATTTTTCTCTTTTACATTTGGGTATTTTTCTTTTTTTTCCGGGGGTTTCTGTTCCACAACCTGTCTTCTTATTCCCTTTTCCCCTTGGCCCGTTTTCCCTATCTCGAGCCCACTAATAGAGGGGGTCCCCTGCCCGGGCAACCCTTGCCCTTCCCTCCCCCTCCCTTTTATCCGCATACTGCAGATTGCGAGTCCGGCCTCCGGACTTTCCTAATTGTATCAAAAAACGTTAAAACTAACCCACCCTTACCCTAGAGCCCCCTTCCCCGTTTTGAATTAATTATTTTTTTTTAAATTAGGGTACACCCCAAAAGAGTGAGAAAGATCAAAAATACAACAATGGCTGGGTAAGGCCGGTGATGTGTCGAGATCTGTCCGACGTCGGATAGTGTCCACCCTGTACTGCCCTTGCGCAGTACGGCGGACAAGGGGATTCTGAAAAACTCAGAAGCTGAACGGCGCCTGCACTCTGAGTCCAGGTTCAAGTCCAACCATCCAAGTGGACATAGAGTTAGAATAAAAAATAGCCAAGCGAAGCGAGGGGCCCTGTTACTATGTGCTACCGTATGTTCACTTGGATGGTGGGGCTGGAACCTGCACTCACGGCGCAGGCGCCGTTTATCTTCGGAGATTTTTGGAATCTCCTTGTCCTCTGTTCTGCGCAAGCGATGCGCCTGCGCAGTACAGGGCAGACACTATCTGATGGCCGGACAGTTTTTGTCAGAACACCGGTATACATGTCTATTCTGCACATGGTACGGACAATTTGAAAACACCCATAAGTTGAAGGGGGCAGACCCATCATTCAGTACGTGTAGGCATGTGCACACATACTGCTCCACCATGTTGGTGAAATGCTGCCTCCTGCTAAGACGTTCCATATTAGATGGTGGTAATGGTTGTTGTGGCATGCTGACAATGCTTTTCCACATTTCGTCCATTCTAACCCTGCTGCGTTGGCAACCTCTTCCTCCTCCTCTGCCTTCGCCTTGTGCTTCCACCAGGCCCCAGCTGTCAGGTGGGAATGCCACCATCAGCGCGTCTACCAGCGCGTCTACCAGCGTACGCTTGTACTCACGCATCTTATGATCACGCTACAGTGAGGGAATTAAGGACGGTACGTTGTCCTTGTAACAGGGATCCAGCAGCGTGGCCACCCAGTAATCAGCACCAGTTAGAATGTGGGCAACTCGGCGGTTGTTGCGGAGACACTGCAGCATGTAATCGCTCATGTGTGCCAGGCTGCCCAGAGGCAACAAAAAGCTGTCCTCTGTGGGAGGTGTATCGTCTGTGTCCATTGTATCCCCCCAGCCACGCACCAGTGATGGCCATGAGCTAGTCTGGGTGCCACCCTGCTGTGAACATGGTTCCTCCTCCTCCATCTCCTCCTCCTCATCCTCCAAAACTGTGCCCTTGCTGGACAATTGTGTACCAGGCGTTTGTTGGTGCAGGAACCCACCCTCGTAGCCACTTGTGAATGACTGCCCTAAAAGCCATGGAAATGATCCCTCTTCCTTCTCCTCCTCCTCCTCCTCCTGTGCCACATCCTTTTCCATCATCGCCCAAATCGTTTTTTCAAGGAGGCATAGAACTGTGATAGTAATGCTCAGAATGGCATCATCGGCACTGGCCATGTTGGTGGAGTACTCGAAACAGCGCAACAAGGCACACAGGTCTCGCATGGAGGCCCAGTTATTGGTGGTGAAGTGGTGCTGTTCCGCAGAGCAATTCACGCATGCATGCTGCAGCTGAAACTGCACTATCGCCTGCTGCTGCTCGCACAGTCTGGCCAGCATGTGAAAGGTGGAGTTCCACCTTGTGGGCACGTCACATATGAGGCGGTGAGCGGGAAGTTACGCTGCAGCGCTGAAAGGCGAGCAGCAGCAGGGTGAGACGGCTCGCACTTTCTGCAGCAGCTCTGGCATATGGGGGTAAGGAACCTCTGGATCACCAAGTTCAGCACATGCGCCAGGCAAGGGATGTGCGTCAAACCGGCTAGGTCCAGAGCTGCTACGAGATTTCGCCCATTATCGCACACCACCAGGCCGGGCTTGAGGCTCACTGTCACCAACCACTCATCGGCCTGTTGTTCCATGTCCCTCCACAACTCCTGCGCGGTGTGGGTATTTTTCCCCCAAACAGGAAAGTTTTAAAACTGCCTGCTGTCGTTTACCCCTGGCTGTGCTGAAGTTGGTGGTGAAGGTGTTACACTGACCGGATGAGAAGGCGGTAGAGGATGAGGAAGCGGAGTAGGAGGAGTTAGCAACAGGAGGCAAACTGAAGCGCCCTGCAATCCTCGGTGGTGGAAGGACATGCGCCAAACTGCTATCCACCTCAGGCCCAGCCGCCACTACATTTACCCAGTGTGCTGTTAGGGAGATATAACGTCCCTGACCGTGCTTCCGTGCCTCAAACCTGACTGGTCCACGTATCCATAGTTAGGTGGACCTTGTCACAGATGGCGTTGCACAGTGCACACCTGATTTTGTCCCCCACTTGGTTGTGCAGGGAAGGGATGGCTCGCCTGGAAAAGTAGTGGCGGCCAGGCACGATGTACTGTGGGACAGCCAATGCCATCAGGCTTTTAAAACTCTGCGTCTCCACCAGATGGAATGACAGCATTTCAAAGGCCAGGAATTTTGAAATGCTGGCATTCAGGGCCAGGAATCGCATGTGGCTAGGGGGGTACTTCCTCTTCCGCTCCAGTGTTTGGTAGATAGAGAGCTGAACGCTTCTATGGGACATTGTGGAGATGGTTGATGATCCAGGTGGTAGTGTTGCTGGCAGATCCTCTGTTTGCAGGTTGGCAGGTGCCACTGTCACTACAGAGGTGGATGAAGAGGCCGAGACTGCAGCAGAAGAGGAAGCAGGAGGAGCCAGAGACCTTTCTTGTTTTTTGAGGTGTCTACTCCACTGCAGCTCATGCTTTGCACTTAGATGAGGCGCTGAGGCGATTCAGTTCGCATAGGTTGCGCTATACAAGTCATTCATTCATTCATTCATTCATTCATTCAGATGCCTGGTCATGCAGGTTGTGCTCAGGTTGAGAACGTTTATGCCTCTCTTCAGGCTCTAATTGCAAAGTGTGCAAACCACTCGTGTCTTGTCATCAGCACATTGTCTGAAGAACTGCCATGCTAGTGAACTCCTTGGACCTGGCTTTGGTGTGCTCGCTGCCTTGCTGCATTGGGCAGTAGCAGGCATACTGTCTAGGGGACGGACGCTCCGCTTTTGCACCCTGCTCCCTCTTCTACTGTGCTGGTGGCTCTGTGTGACCACCGCCTCTTCCTCCGAACTACACTGGTCACCTGCATGACGTTGATTCCATGTGGGGTCGAGGACCTCACCGTCCCCCACATCACCTTCCACCCAGTCTTCACCCCTGCCGTCATTGTCGGTCTACACAGTTGTGAAAGCAGCAGCAGTTGGCACCTGTGTTTCGTCATCATCCAAGACATGCAGCGATGGTCCCCTCATGTACTTATCTTGAAACATAAGTGGTTGGGCATCGGTGCACACAATCTCTTCCACTTCTGGGGCAGGGCTAGGTGGATGGCCCTGGGAAACCCTGCTAACAGAGTCATCAAAAAGCAGAAGAGACTGCTGCATGATTTGGGGCTCAGACTGCTTGGCTGATTTGCAAGGGGGTGAGGTGAAAGACTGATAGACATCGGCTGCAGGTGCCAACTCTGATATTTCAGCAGGAGACTGGGTGGGAGACAATGTGAAGGAACTGGAGGCACTGTCAGCAACCCAATCTAAAAAGATTGTGCACTGCACCCACAGAAGTATATCAAGGTAGATCGCTGGGTAATTCGATTTCTGAATCAGGACTCCTATCTAATTCTCTCCCTCAAAGCAGCAGCAGCAACCTTTTCCTACACTATCTAAAGCAGAGTGACGTGCTGTGCTATGTGTCTCTAGCTTATATACATGCCAATCATAGCCATGCCATTAGTAAGCATGGCTGTGATGACTTCTAAGGGCACACATGTTAAACGAATGTTGATTGGCTGCCCTGCAGCTTTTTAAAAAGCGCCATTACATTGCCGAACACCGAACTGTTCGGGGACGGGTACCAAAAACCCAAACAGTTCGGGTTAGCCCAACCCTAGTTACAAGTGCGGACTTTTGCCGGCGGACCTAGTCCAGCGGACAATCCCGCGGGACTTTCCAGCTAGGTCCGCTGGACTTTCCGAGCGTGTGACTTGCCCACACACGCACGGACTTCTCCAGCGGATAATCCGCCGGCCAAAAGTCCGCGGGACTTTTGAAAATGAACGGACTTGCCCACACACGGAGCAGTCCGTTCATTTCGAACGTAACTTCAGGTTACGTAGCTAGCGTAGGCAGTAAATGCCGCCGCGCTAGCTCCGCAAGCTGGCATGGATTTAAAGGGAATCCCCACGCCGAAAAAACGGCGTGGGGGTTCCCCCCAAATCCATGTCAGACCCTCATCCGAGCACGCAGCCTGGCAGGCCAGGAAAGGGGTGGGGACGAACGAGCGCCCCCCCCCTCCTGAGCCGTACCAGGCCGCGTGCCCTCAACATGGGGGGTGCCCTGGGGAAAGGGGGGCCGTGCGGCCCCCCCCCCCACCCCAAAGCACCTTGTCCCCATGTTGATGAGGACAAGGGCCTCTTCCCGACAACCCTGGCCGTTGGTTGTCGGGGTCTGCGGGCGGGGGCTTATCGGAATCTGGGAGCCCCCTTTAATAAGGGGGCCCCCAGATACCGGCCCCCCACCCTATGTGAATGAGTATGGGGTACGATGTACCCCTACCCATTCACCTAAGGTGTAAAATGTAAAGTACAAAAACACACACACTTTTGAAAAAATATTTTATTGCACTGCTCCGGGGGTCTTCTTCCGTCTTGGGGGTCTTTTCTCGCCGGACTCCTCCGCTCTCTTCTGCTCTTTTACCTAGCTCTTTCACGAGCGGGGGGAGTCCGGCTACCTTCTTCGTCGTCGCCGCCGTCGTCTGGGGGTCTCGATCCGCCTTCGGGGGTCTTCCGGGGTCTCTTCTGTTCTTGCGGCGGTCGTCGTCTTCCGCGCCGCCGGCGCCTTCTCTTCTTCTTGTCCTTCTTGTTGTTCTTCTTCTTCTTCGATGTTGACCCGTCGCTGTCTCTGCCCGGAATGCCTGTGCCGCTCTGCGCTCGGACTTATATAGGGACATGGGGGACAGGGTCACATGTTCATGTCACATGGTGACCCCGCCCCCTTGCGATGTCACAGTCCCAGCATCCTCCGGGACTGTGACAACACAAGGGGGCGGGGTCACCATGTGACATGTGCATGTGACCCTGTCCCCATGTCCCTATATAAGTCCAGCGCAGCGCGGCACAGGCATTCCGGGCAGAGAGAGCGTCGGGTCAACATCGGAAGAAGAAGAAGAACAAGAAGAAGGAGAAGGACAAGAAGGAGAAGGCGCCGGCGGCGCGGAAGACGACGACCGCCGCAAGAACAGAAGAGACCCCCGGAAGACCCCCGAAGGCGGATCGAGACCCCAGACGACGGCGGCGACGACGAAGAAGGTAGCCGGACTCCCCCGCTCGTGAAAGAGCTAGGTAAAAGAGCAGAAGAGAGCGGAGGAGTCCGGCGAGAAGACCCCCAAGACGGAAGAAGACCCCCGGAGCAGTGCAATAAAATATTTTTTTTCAAAAGTGTGTGTGTTTTTTGTACTTTACATTTTACACCTTAGGTGAATGGGTAGGGGTACATCGTACCCCATACTCATTCACATAGGGTGGGGGGCCGGTATCTGGGGGCCCCCTTATTAAAGGGGGCTCCCAGATTCCGATAAGCCCCCGCCCGCAGACCCCGACAACCAACGGCCAGGGTTGTCGGGAAGAGGCCCTTGTCCTCATCAACATGGGGACAAGGTGCTTTGGGGTGGGGGGGGGGCCGCACGGCCCCCTTTCCCCAGGGCACCCCCCATGTTGAGGGCACGCGGCCTGGTACGGCTCAGGAGGGGGGGGGGGCGCTCGTTCGTCCCCACCCTTTCCTGGCCTGCCAGGCTGCGTGCTCGGATGAGGGTCTGACATGGATTTGGGGGGAACCCCCACGCCGTTTTTTCGGCGTGGGGATTCCCTTTAAATCCATGCCAGGTCACGGAGCTAGCGCGGCGGCAGTAACTGCCTACGCTAGCTACGTAACCTGAAGTCACGTGCTAAATGAACGGACTTGCCGATGAGCGGCAAGTCCGTTCATTTCAAAAGTCCCGCGGACTTGCCCACTAACGGCGGGATTGTCCGCCGGACTGCCAAGTCCAGCGGATAATTTTAAAACAAAACTTAAAACTTTGGTCCGCCGGACTTTGGCGCCAAAAAGTCCGCCGGCGCCCACACACGAGGGGATTATCCGCTGGACTTCAGTCCAGAGGATAATCCCCGGGATTGTCCCTTCGTGTGTACGCGGCATTACTCATACTGGTCACTGGAAGTGCTGCCAGCATTGCTGCAGAGGTTGAAGGGTGGGAGGTCAGCCTGCCTGTTCTCAGACAATACACTGCACACTGCATCAAATTGGTCTGCGTGGCTGTCATCCCAGAAGGAAGCCTCTTCTAAAGATGATTCACAAGAAAGCCCACAAACAGTTTGCTGAAGACAAGCAGGCTAAGGACATGGATTACTGGAACCATGTCCTGTGGTCTGATGAGACCAAGATAAACTTATGAAACATGTAAAGTATTTACTGTACATCAAGACTTGACTATATCTTGTGTCCTCAGACTGACCCGAGGATATTTTATTACCAGTAATTACTAGTTTGTTAAACAGATGTCATTGCGAGCTGTGTTTTTTTATTCATGTATGTGGATATATGTCCTTTTTTTAACAAAATATGTACAATAAAATGTAAATTTGTATTATGTTTATGTATAAAATTCCTGGATACCAAAATAGTCCATTCTTCCAATGGCTGGGGGCATAGTAGGGGTTGCCCCAGCTCTTCCAATACCTCTGAGCAATTCTGCAGATCCTCATGAATTGTCCCTTAATCAGGGATCTTGGATGGTAATTAGATGCGTGAAGCAGGGTATTGGCTGCCTTCCCTTTCCAATAGGTTTTAGTAGTTAACCTATTATTTTCAATCCGATTGGTGAGATCCAGGAATGAGACCTCCTGTGGATCCGAGCAGTAAGTTAATTTAATATTGTGATTATTCATTCCATGCTCCTCCATGAACTGTTCCATGTCAAGTAAGGAGCCATAACAGAGTAATAACACATCATCGATGTGCCACCTTAGCCACAGTCCCATGTGGCCAAGGTACATCGATGAAGCATATACCACGTCCTCCTCCCACCAACCAATGTTGAGGCAGGCCTTTAATCTGTTGGTAACTGGTACTGGTGAACTGAAAAAAGTTGTGGTTTAACGCAAAGTCCAGGAGTTCAACAATGAATGGCTGGGAAACTTTCATCAAGGTAGTGTGAAACTGCTGCAACCCCTCACTCATGCGCTATAATATAATCATGTAGAGAGATTCCACATCTATACCAATGAGCAGTGCCCCTTCAAAGACCTAAATTTCCTCAATCTTACCTAGGACATCCCTCACATCCTTTATGTAGGAAGGCAGGACCACCACAAGATCCTTAATTGCTTCTAGGCGGGAAAGGGGTTATGGTCCAATCTTTTATAGATATACTTATCTGCCAGTTGTCTACGAACAGTCACTCTTTTTAATTATCACATCAAAAATACCTTTCTTCCAGTCCAGTTTACTAAGGTCTTCCTGAAATAAGTCCAAGACTCCTAGCCATCTGTTTTTCTTGATTTGAGGCATAGTTGTGGATCGAATTCTTAGGTTAGTTTTATTTTTCAGGGGTCCCCTTGATCTTGATCTTCACCCCCCTAAGTATTCACCCATCATGTCTAATAAAGACATTAAATTATTTAATGCTTCTTGAACCACTTCATTTACAGCTTCCTTATCTTGGGCACCTGTCTTAACCGAGTGGATCAATCTTAAACAGACCTTCCCCAAAAACAGGCACACAGCTTTGTAGGTCTCAAAGTGATCCATCTTACACATGGGTGAGAAGGTGAGCCCCTTCTGTAAAAGTCTAGTGTGTCTGTCCTCTGGTTGAAAGTCCGAAAGATTGATTACTTTCATATCACTGGGGTTATTACCCCCCTGGTCGGGTTTTCCTTCGCTAGTTATTATTGGCTCTTCTGACTCCTGGTTCTTGCTCGCTCTACCTGCTTGGACTTTACCATTTCTTTCAGGTTTCCTCTTCCTTTGCCTCCTTCTAGCCCTTGTCCTTTTCCTCCCTTTAGGATCCCCTTGGGTGGATGTGAGTATTCCAGTCCTGGGGGATACTGCTCTAAAAAACAAACTGATCTCTGTCTCTTATCCTCACTTTCATATGAAGTGACACCTGCCCGTGATCTTATATGTGACTAA
>JAQSEC010003653.1:0-10783 GCA_028564925.1 Lithobates sylvaticus
GTGAGTGGCTGGAGCCGCGATGTCGTCACTCCCGCGCATGCGCACGGGGGACTTCTTCCCGGCAGGGTTCGGATTCTGCCGGCCTTTCAGCCGAGAATCCCCCGTGCACATGCGCCGCTGCAGTCAGCGGCGCATTGCACGGGTAATATCTCCTAAACCGTATCGGTTTAGGAGATATATTTTTTACCTACAGGTAAGCCGCATTATAGGCTTGCCTGTAGGTAAAAGTCATTTTTTTTTTTTTTTTTTTTTTTTTTTTTTTTTTTTTTTGTTTTTTTTTTTTCCCTTTACAACCACTTTAATGCTCTCTCTGCCCACTTGTCAGTTTAGGTGGACGGCCATGTCTTGGTAGGTTTGCAGTTGTGCCATACTCTTTCCATTTTCGGATGATGGATTGAACAGTGCTCTGTGAGATTTTCAAAGCTTGGGATTTTTTTTATAACCTAACCCTGCTCTAAACTTTTCATCAACTTTATCCCTGACCTGTCTGGTGTGTTCCTTGGCCTTCACTATGCTGTTTGTTCACTAAGGTTCTCTAACAAACCTCTGAGCGCTTCACAGAACAGCTGTATTGATAGTGAGATTAAATTACACTCCATTTACTAATTAGGTGACTTATGAAGGCAATTGATTCCACTAGATTTTAGTTAGAGGTATCAGAGTAAAGGGGGCTTAATACAAATGCACGCCTCACTTTTTACATATTTATTTGTAAAAAAATTGAAAACCATTTACAATTTTCCTTTCACTTCACAATTATGTGCCACTTTGTGTTGGTCTGTCACATAAAATCCTCAAAAATACAGTTATGTTTTTGGTTGACATGACAAAATGTGGAAAATTTCAAGGGGTATGAACTTTTTCAAGGCACTGTACTGTGATATTTAAGTTTTTTTTTCTTTTTAATACATTTACAGACATTTCTAAAATTCTGGTTTCACTTTGGCATTCATTCTGGGATACTGAGTGTAGATTAATGAGAAAAAAAAATGAATTTAAACAATTGTAATAACAGGCTGCAACATGAAGAGGGTCTGAATATTTTATAAATGCACTATATATTTCTAGCCTGCTTTTATTAATCAGAAAGATCTTGAAGTTTGTAAACTTACTTTGTAAAGATTCCCACACATGTATTTCTTTTAATTCTGTGACACTATGCTCTTATAGGTAGGCACTGCTGTGTCAAACATTTTACAGAGCCTGCCTTCAGAACTACAAAGTTGATGAGAGGAGGAGTTTCAGGAGGCGGAGTCAGTACAGGAATCACTGCTTGCAAGCAACAGGTACCATGGGATACATAGTTCCTAAAAAAATGAAAAGTAAACAGCAAAGGAGAAGCAGTAAAACATGTAGGGAATCCGAGAAGTTGTGGAAAGAGATGGCCAGAAATCACAACATGAAATTAGATTTGTCAAGTAAGCTCATATTGGATTGTCAATAACATCTATTGTTTGTAATACCCATACAATGATAGACATGTGCAATTCATTTCGTTTTTTTTCAGTTAAAATTTGTTATATTCGTTCATTCGTTATCGTACGAATGAACGAACGATTCGCTAAAAATTTTAACGAATGTTCGAATCAAACGAATACGAAAAACAATGAAAATTCGAAAAAAACAAATTAAAAACAACGAATCTACGAAAGAAGAAAATCCGAAAAACGAAAACAGGAACAACGAAAATCAAAATGAACGAAAAAATTCGTACATTCGTAACTTTTTTTATTTTGTTGAATTGGTTATTTTCCGTGTCCCTTACAATGGCGCTGCTTAACGTGCTTCGTATGGATTGAACGAAAAAATTCGTACATTCGTAACTTTTTTTTTTCGATTCGTAATTTTCCGTGTCTCTTACAATGGCGCTGCTTAACGTGCTTCAAATGGATTGAACGAAAAAATTTGTACATTCATAACTTTTTTTTTTCGATTCGTAATTTTCCGTGTCTCTTAAAATGTAATAATAGCATACACATTACATAAAATTATGAATATGCTCCGATTACGAATCTACGAAAACAATGTTACGAAAGTACGAATAAATCAATCTAACAAAAGTACGAATGTAACTAAATCTACGAAAATACGAATGCGTCCGAATTTCGAATAAACGAAAATTAAACTAACAGAAATACGAATCGTTACGAATACGAACACCGACGGCTTACGAATTTACGAATCGTTACGAATCAACGGAAACAAAAGAAACGAAACGAAAATAAACCAATTTTTTCTATTGTGCACATGTCTATACAATGATGATGTTATAAAATGTCACTTTGTATACGGTGACCACAGAATCCCCCCCTCCAGGTCTCGTCTCTTTTTTATTATTAGAATAATTGAGGCTTCACTTGCTTCAGAGTTCTAAAGTTATGCAAAAAGCCACAAGAAGACCAGAGCATTGCTTAGAAAATATTCCCAAAAATAGTTTGTATCAGAAAAGCAGCTATATGGCAGTTGTTAGTAGACATGTGCACAATAGAAAAATTTGTTAATTTTCGTTTCGTTTCTGTTCGTTTCCGTTGATTCGTAACGATTCGTAATTTCGTAAGTCGTCTGTGTTCGTATTCGTAACGATTCGTATTTTCGTAAGAGTTATTTTTTCGTTGATTCGTTTTTCCATTAGTTTAATTAGTTTAATTTTCGTTTAGTCGAAATTCGGACGCATTCGTATTTTCGTAGATTTAGTTACATTAATATTTTCGTAAGATTGATTTATTCGTACTTTCGTAACATTGTTTTCGTAGATTCGTAATCGGAGCATAATTCATAATTTTATTGTAATGTGTATGCTATTATTACATTGTAAGAGACACGGAAAATTACGAATCGAAAAAAAAAGTTACAAATGTACGAATTTTTTCGTTCAATCCATTCGAAGCACGTTAAGCAGCGCCATTGTAAGGGACACGGAAAATTACCAATTCGAAAAAAACAAAAAGTTACTAATTTTTTCGTTCATTTTGATTTTCATTGTTCCTGTTTTCGTTTTTTTGGATTTTCTTCTTTCGTAGTTTCGTTGTTTCTAATTTGGTTATTTCGGATTTTCGTTGTTTTTCGTATTCGTTCGATTCGATAATTCGTTAAAATTTTTAGCGAATCATTCGTTCACTCGTACGATAACGAATGAACGAATATAACGAATTTTAACGGAAAACGAAAAAAAACAAAACGAATTGCACATGTCTAGTTGTTAGGGCCTATCACATGGGCTTTTTTTTTTTTTTTAGGGGGGGCTGGCAAATAGTATGCCACCCCCTGGGTCGGTCGGTCAGTCAGTTGCACTTACCCCATGACCGGCGGCTTTCCCTGCTCGGGGGCAGCTTCCCCTGCTCAGCGGCCTTCTGTTCTCTGGGTCATCACGGTGGCGGTGATTTCCGTTTCCTCCTTCCACAGCGGCCAATCGTGAGTCTTCTCTTTTCGGCCAATTGGAAAACGGGTCTCACAACCACTTCTGATTGGCCAGATTGCGGATCAGTGTTTCAACAACAAATATTCATTCGCTGTTGTAACACACCTGGGTGGGATCGGAGCGCATCCTCTGTGACCCGAGCCCATCCGATTTTGAAGCCTATTAGAGCCTCTGGCTCTAATCAGGTGCTTAAAAAGAAAACCCTGCCGCTGTAATTCTTGCACCTGGTGCCCTGAAAGGGGCCGGACGCATGAATACGGGGTGGCCGCAGCGGCCATGGATAGATTCATGGTTCATGGTTCATGCTATGCATGAATCTATCTATTGCATATAGGGGGTGGAGTGGAGAGAGGGTGCAGCGCCCGGGCGCCCCTAATGGATGCCACTGATTTTCAATTTTTCAGGTGGACCTGGTCAGAAGCTCCATGCAGCTCTATGGGTGTCCGGATGTACACAGACTTGTGTCCATTTACACCTGCCTACCTGTCCATCCAGGTTAAAAAAACAAAAAAAAAACAGAAAAGGACTTATGCCACACACGGTCGGAAATTCTGACCACAAAATCCGTCGGATTTTTTCCGACGGATTTTGTCCGACACTGGTGTTGCATACACACGGTCGGACAAAGTTGTCGGAAAATCCGATCATCCTGAACGTGGTGACGTTCGTTGCGTACGACGGGACTACGTAGAGGCTAGTAGCCAATAGCTTTGGTCTTGTAATGTGATCTGAGCATGCGTGGCACTTTGTCCGTCGGAAATTCGCTACACACGATCGGAAAAAGTCCGATAGGACTTTGTTGTCGGAAAATTTGAGGGCAGGAGATAAAACTTTGTCCGTCGGAAAATCTGACGGAAAAAGTCCGATGGAGCCTACACACGGTCGGAATTTCCGACAACATTGTCCGATAGGACATTTTCCGTCGGAAAATCCGACCGTGTGTATGGGGCATAAGTCATTTTCTGTTTTTCCAGAACTAAACATGATGGATGAGAGGTAGCTTTGTGTTAATGGACAAAAGTGTATCCTCTGCTAAACAGAACCCATAGGCATACCACTATTTGCTAGATAGGCCCTTTAGGTAGGATTCCCACTACTGTATTACAGTAATGCACACATTACTGCAGCACATGGTAATGCTTATTATTGCCATACAAGACCATTCATTCTTACTGACACCTGCAGCAGTATAGTGTGAATGAGTGAATTTTTGCAGCATCTCAACTTTCAGGTGTTGTGTACATGCAGCCCATGGAAGTCTATTAGAACATAGCAACTACAGGCACACAACCACTGGTCCTGATGTGACAGGTGTGAATGAGTGTCCCCAAATGCAGACAGGGTGCGCATACCCATTTACAGCAATTGATTTCTATGGGAAGCTGTATGCAGCACCTGTGACTCCCGAAAACCCTGGGATTTGATGCTGGCAGGCCAGACTGCCTTTGTGCATGAAACATTAGGCTGCACTTACACTACAGTTTTTCGGGAACACACACAAAAGTAGCATGAGATACATCAAAAAAATGAATGAAGCTCAAAAAGGCACCTAAGCTACTTTGCTGTGCTTTAAAATGAATGTCATGCGCTATGCATGTAGTGCAAAAACCTACACATATGTGGCGTGATTTTGCACATGTTCATGAAACATTATAGTGTGATTGCAGTCTTAGTACCAAGATGCCATCATTTCTCAAACTTTCGGGGTCAGTCAGCAGAACCCTGTATCCTCAGTCATGAGAAGCATAGGCTCATTTATGCCCAACTATTAAACCAAAATATTGCCCCCCAAAAAGACACAGAGGCTGATTAAATTGAAAAGAGGACAAAGCCACTGCTTTACTGAACTTCCCAAATATAACAACTTTCCAAACATACCAAGTAACAATGCCAGTCCAAGTTATACCATGATTGCCCATATGACATAAACTCACATGGTCTAATGCCCCGTACACACGGTCGGATTTTTTCGACGGAAAATGTCCTATCGGACAATGTTGTCGGAAATTCCAACCGTGTGTGGGCTCCATCTGACTTTTTCCGTCGGATTTTCCGACGGACAAAGTTTTATCTCCTGCTGGATAGATTTTCCGACAACACGGTCCGATCACACCAAACCCGATCGTGTGTACGGTTGTCCGACGGACAAAGTGCTACGCATGCTCAGATCACATTACAAGACCAAAGCTATTGGCTACTAGCCTCTATGTAGTCCCGTCGTAGGCAACAAACGTCACCACGTTCAGAATGATCGGATTTTCCGACAACTTTGTCCGACCGTGTGTACGCAAAACCAACATCAGACAAAGTATGACGGACAGGATCCGACCGACCTGGTCCGCGGATTGTCCGACCGTGTGTATGGGGCTTAAGAGGTCTGTCTTTACCATCAGTGCCAGACAGGCATTAGACTGACCCCAGAATCTTACTCGAGGGCATAGGCCACAAAGCGCCATCAATTACTGGCAAGGTCAAAACCATAGCTCCCAACTGTGCCTGATTTCTAGGGATTTTCCCTGATTTGGAACAAAGTCCATCTGTCCCTCTTTCCTCCTCATTGGTCCCTCATTTTGGTCTGATCTATATAGTTGGTTATAAATGTACTTTTTATCTTTTAAAAAGCGTTTCCCAGTGCTAAACCTTACATCCAATTTCTTAACCACTTACTTACTGGGCACTTAAACACCCTTCCTGCCCAGACCAATTTTCAGCTTTCGGTGCTCTCACACTTTGAATGACAATTACTCAGTCATGCAACACTGTAGCCAAATGAATTTTTTTTTTTTTTGTCCTTTTTTTCCCACAAATAGAGCTTTCTTTTGGTGGTATTTGATCACCTCTGGGTTTTTTTTTATTTTTTGCGCTATAAATGAAAAAAGACCGAAAATTTTGAAAAAAAAAAAAAAAAAAAAAAAAAAAAAAAAAAAACGCATTTTTCTTTGTTTCTGTGATAAAATTTAGCAAATTATTAATTTTTCTTCATAAATTTTGGCCACAATTTATACTGCCACATATCTTTGGTAAAAATAACCCAAATTAGTGGATATTATTTGGTCTTTGTGAAAGTTACAGACTCTACAAGCTGTGGTGCGAATTATACAAAATTGATCACATCTGATGTACTGGTGACTTTTCTTGCGACCCGAACAAGCTAGGAAAGTACAAATACCCCCCAAATGACCCCTTTTTTGAAAGTAGACATCCCAAGGTATTTAGTAAGAGGCATGGTGAGGTTTTTGATGTTGTCATTTTTTCCCACAATTCTTTGCAAAATTTATTATTTTTTTATTTTTTATTTTTTTCCACAAAATTGTCATTGTAATAGGTTATTTCTCTCACATGGCATGTGTATACCACAAATGGCACCCCAAAATAAATTCTGCTACTCCTCCAGAGTATTACGATACCACATATGTGGGACTTTTACACAGCCTGGCCACTTAGAGAGGCCCAAAATGCAGGGAGCGCCATCACGTGTTCTAGGAGCATAAATTACACATCTAACTTGTTGACTACCTAGTACATTTTTGAAGGCCCTGGAGCACCAGGACAATGAGACGTGACACTGACGTGGCACTGATGACACGTGACACTGATGTGGCACTGATGACAGATGGCACTAATACGGGGCACTGATGACATGTGACACAGATGACAGATGGCACTAATATGTGGCACTGGTGACAGATGGCACTTATACGTGGCACTGATATCATGTGGCACTAATATGTGGCACTGATGAGAGATGGCACTAATATGTGGCACTGATGACAGATGGCACGATACGTGGCACTGATGACACGTGACACTGATGACAGATGGCACTGATACGTGGCATTGATGACACGTGACACTGATAACAGATGGCACGTGACACTGACAGGTGGCACTGATGACAGATGGCGCTGATACGTGGCACTGATGACAGATGGCACTAATACGGGGCACTGATGACACGTGACACTGACAGATGGCACTATGTGGCACTGGTGACAGATGGCACTTATACGTGGCACTGATATCATGTGGCACTAATACGTGCCACTGATGAGAGATGGCACTAATATGTGGCACTGATGACAGATGGCACCGATACGTGGCACTGATGACACGTGACACTGATGACAGATGGCACTGATACGTGGCATTGATGACACGTGACACTGATAACAGATGGCACGTGACACTGACAGGTGGCACTGATGACAGATGGCACTGATACGTGGCACTGATGACAGATGGCACTAATACGGGGCACTGATGACACGTGACACTGACAGATGGCACTATGTGGCACTGGTGACAGATGGCACTTATACGTGGCACTGATATCATGTGGCACTAATACGTGCCACTGATGAGAGATGGCACTAATATGTGGCACTGATGACAGATGGCACTGATACGTGGCATTGATGACACGTGGCACTGATGACAGATGGCACTGATATGTGGCATTGATGACACGTGACACTGATAGCAGATGGCACATGACACTGACAGGTGGCACTGATGACAGATGGCACTGATACGTGGCACTGATGACAGATGGCACTAATATGTGGCACTGATGACACGTGACACTGATATGGCACTGATGACAGATGGCACTGACGTGGCACTGATGACACGTGGCACTGACGTGACACTAATGACACGTGGCACTGAAGTGGCACTGATGATAGATGGGATTTATACATGGCACTGGGGACAGGTGGCACTGGGGACAGGTGGCACTGGCAGATGGCACTTGGGACAGGTGGCACTGGGGACAGATGGCACTGGACATTTATCTGGACTTTGTTTGAGTGTTGGCAGTTATATTTTTTTATTTTGGTTTAGCGCAACGGGCGGGGGGGGGGGGGTGGTCATCTCTTGTGCCACACTGTACCCTTTTTCTAGAGTTCAGGCTCCACCCAGTCACCTCATATCTTAGTAGCCAATACTAACAGAGCCACTTAACCTCCCTGTGCTAGGTTAACACCCACGGAGATGCCATGCTTCCAGCAGTCAAGGCTCCCTTACCTTAACCACTTCAATACCAGGCATTTTCGCACCTTCCTGCCCAAGTCAATTTTCAGCTTTCAGCGCTGTCATTTGCTGACAATTGCGCGGTCATGCTACACTGTACTTAAACTAATTTTTTATCCCACAAATAGAGTTTTATTTTGGTTGTATTTGATCACCTCTGCGGTTTTTATTTTTTGCTAAACTAATAAAAAAAGACAGAAAATTTTGAAAAAATTTTTTTTTCTTTGTTTCTGTTATAAAATTTTGTAAATAAGTAAGTTTTCTCCTTCACTGATAAACTGTACTGATGGACACTGATAAGGCGGTACCAATGAGATGGCACTGATGAGGTGGCACTGATGGGCACTGATAGGTGGCACAGATATGCAGCACTGATGGGCACTCATAGGTGGCACTGGTGGGCACTAATAGACAACACTGATGGGTACTTATGGGTGACACTGATAGACGGCACTGATGGGCACTGATAGGCGGCACTGATGGGCACTGAAAGGCGGCACTCATGGGCACTGATAGCTGGCACTGATAGATTGCATTGATATGCATGACTGATGGCGCTGGCACAGGCAGGCATTGTTAATGGGCACTGATTGGCATCTGTCCTGGCACTGATTGGCGGTCCAGGATGCTATAGACAGAGTAGGAAGTGGTTAAAGAGGAATTGCAGTCTGCTTACATAATTTGTAATAAAAACATCTTTGCCATTCTGAAGCTTCCCTCCAACCACTTTGCATGTTACTTTATATATACTGTGATTCTGTACTTGCTAAATATGCTGCAGAAATCTCCCTCCACTGATTCTGGCTGCAACCATTTTACTGTGGGCAGCTGAAGCTGCTGACTGTTCACTTCCTGGATTTACACAGACACACAGAGGTACACCTCCAGCTCTGCAGCTCTCATTTGCCCTTTTATGGCTCACCCCCTCCCTTCCTGGAAAACTCTCATGAGAGTGTGTGAGAGAGCTGTGCATGATGCCATAAGCCTAGGCTTTTTACCAGACAAGAAACAGGAAGTGGGCTGTATAAGGTATTTACTGGCAGAAAAAAAAATGTTTTACTATCCAAAGTTAAAACAACAAGGGCAGAAGATTTAATAGATGGAAAGATGAAAAAATGACTGAAGGTCTGCTTTAAGGAAGGGGTGGGGGTTCGAGAAGCCTTTACTGTCATGGGTATACAGTATGTGATGGTATACATATCACTTACCTCAGTGTCAGGAAAATAAATGAGTGTACACTCTGACAATGACTGAGGTAAGTCCCCCAGGGAGACTTGTATATTTTGCAGTGGCTTTGCTATGGTGTGTAGGGGGTGTGGACAGCACCCAGGTGACACCTGCCAGAGGAGTGACACCATCAAGTAGGAAGTGATGTCCGACTGTGATGGTGCCACCCCCATCCGTGACAGCGAACCGGTCAGCGTGCTAGCACCGACCGCATCATTTACAGGGGCCGGTTTGGGGTGTGCACTGTGACCGTGTGCTGCCAGCCTGAAACTAGCCTGCCCAGCACCCCCTGAAGGACAGAGCACTGTGGCAGGCTAGGGACGATGTAATTCACAATTTTATATATATATATATATATATATATATATATATATATATATATATATATATATTTTATATATATTATATAATAGTTATATTGGATATTATAATATACAAATTATTTGGGGGGGGGGGGGGTGGCAACATGTTTTATCGCACCAGGTGACCATAGTTGCCAACATGGTGATAGGGATTATAGGGACACTTTTTTGTCTGTGGGCGGAATCTTATTATAATTAGGGGGCAGAGCATTCGTTTGCAGGTATGACGTAAAAGGGAAAGAAAAATGTGTTGCGTGAAACGCGCCATGGCAAAAAGGGGCGTGGTTTAAACTAAACAGCGGGTGTGGCTTAAAGGGGGTGTGACTCAAAGGGTGCGTGGTTAGAGCCTGACATGAATGAGAGATGGAGGGAGAGAGAGAGAGAAAGAAAGGGCGAAAGAGAGAGGAAGATAGAGAGAAGGAAGAAAAGAAAGAGGGATGGAGGGACAGCAGGCCCATATCCTACACCACAATAGAAATATGTGTATTTCAGAAAGTTTAACAATCAGCAGATAACGATACGCCAAACACCTGCTGTTAGCACTTCAATCACCCCGGCACCATGGTTGGTATGGTGTCAGGATGATTGAAGCACATTTTTTCCATTATTACATTGTAATATGAAATTAAATAGTTCAACTCACCATAATGCTGAATCAGTGGGAGCCCAGACACTTGCCACGTCGCCTGCCACCAGATGCCATCAGGTGTCCTTGCGTCGTAGTTGGTCCATCGGACCAGCACAC
>JAQSEC010004182.1:0-10777 GCA_028564925.1 Lithobates sylvaticus
TAGGGATGGGCCCGGTGCTCGATGCGAACCCATGTTCGCATCGAGCACCGGGTGTTCGCTCGCTCGGCGAGCCCAGAACTATTTTGCCGCTCGCATCACGTTCGTGTGATGCGAGCGGCCCCGCAATGCATTGCGGCCGGCGCGGCCGGCGCAGTGCATTGCTGGCTGATGATTGGCCAAGCATGCACTGTGACCCCGCATGCTTGGCCAATCACAGCGCCGGAAACTCGAAGAGCCATAATTGGCTACAGGCAGGACGCCTGTAGCCAATTACAGCTCAGGGGCTTTAGTACACGCCCCCTCTTATAAAAGGCCGCCACGCTGTCGGCGCCGGTCACATGCTGTTCCGGCGTAGATAGAGCAGGATCGTTCTGTGTCACTGCTGATTTAGATTTAGTTAGAGAGATTTACTTAGAGAGATTGAGTTAGATAGATTCATTTAGAAAGATTGATTTAGAAAGAGGGGCTTGTAGTGTGTTCGTGGCAGGCAGGCACTGGCAGGCAGTGGCAGCAAACAGAGCTCCTATATTTTGTTCCCAGAAGCACCTATAGGACTTGTAGTGTGTTCGTGGCAGGCAGGCAGAGCTCCTATATTTTGTTCCCAGAAGCACCTATAGGACTTGTAGTGTGTTCGTGGCAGGCAGCAGAGCTCCTATATTTTGTTCCCAGAAGCACCTATAGGACTTGTAGTGTGTTCGTGGCAGGCAGGCAGAGCTCCTATATTTTGTTCCCAGAAGCACCTATAGGACTTGAAGTGTGTTAGTCCCATCACACAGACCTATATTTTCTTCCCAGAAGCACCTATAGGACTTGAAGTGTGTTAGTCCCATCACACAGAGATCATATATTTTGTTCCCAGAAGCACCTATAGGACTTGAAGTGTGTTAGTCCCATCACACAGAGATCATATATTTTGTTCCAGAAGGCACCTATAGGACTTGAAGTGTGTTAGTCCCATCACACAGACCTATATTTTCTTCCCAGAAGCACCTATAGGACTTGAAGTGTGTTAGTCCCATCACACAGAGATCATATATTTTGTTCCCAGAAGCACCTATAGGACTTGAAGTGTGTTAGTCCCATCACACAGACCTATATTTTCTTCCCAGAAGCACCTATAGGACTTGAAGTGTGTTAGTCCCATCACACAGAGATCATATATTTTGTTCCCAGAAGCACCTATAGGACTTGAAGTGTGTTAGTCACACCATCACACAGAGATCATATATTTTGTTCCCAGAAGCACCTATAGGACTTGAAGTGTGTTAGTCCCATCACACAGACATATATTTTCTTCCCAGAAGCACCTATAGGACTTGAAGTGTGTTAGTCCCATCACACAGAGATCTATATTTTGTTCCCAGAAGCACCTATAGGACTTGAAGTGTGTTAGTCCCATCACACAGAGATCATATATTTTGTTCCCAGAAGCACCTATAGGACTTGAAGTGTGTTAGTCCCATCACACAGACCTATATTTTCTTCCCAGAAGCACCTATAGGACTTGAAGTGTGTTAGTCCCATCACACAGAGATCATATATTTTGTTCCCAGAAGCACCTATAGGACTTGAAGTGTGTTAGTCCCATCACACAGACCTATATTTTCTTCCCAGAAGCACCTATAGGACTTGAAGTGTGTTAGTCCCATCACACAGAGATCATATTATTTTCTTCCCAGAAGCACCTATAGGACTTGAAGTGTGTTAGTCCCATCACACAGACCTATATTTTCTTCCCAGAAGCACCTATAGGACTTGAAGTGTGTTAGTCCCATCACACAGAGATCATATATTTTGTTCCCAGAAGCACCTATAGGACTTGAAGTGTGTTAGTCCCATCACACAGACCTATATTTTCTTCCCAGAAGCACCTATAGGACTTGAAGTGTGTTAGTCCCATCACACAGAGATCATATATTTTGTTCCCAGAAGCACCTATAGGACTTGAAGTGTGTTAGTCCCATCACACAGACCTATATTTTCTTCCCAGAAGCACCTATAGGACTTGAAGTGTGTTAGTCCCATCACACAGACCTATATTTTCTTCCCAGAAGCACCTATAGGACTTGAAGTGTGTTAGTCCCATCACACAGAGATCATATATTTTTCCCAGAAGCACCTATAGGACTTGAAGTGTGTTAGTCCCATCACACAGACCTATATTTTGTTCCCAGAAGCACCTATAGGACTTGAAGTGTGTTAGTCCCATCACACAGACCTATATTTTGTTCCCAGAAGCACCTATAGGACTTGAAGTGTGTTAGTCCCATCACACAGAGATCATATATTTTCTTCCCAGAAGCACCTATAGGACTTGAAGTGTGTTAGTCCCATCACACAGACCTATATTTTCTTCCCAGAAGCACCTATAGGACTTGAAGTGTGTTAGTCCCATCACACAGAGATCATATATTTTGTTCCCAGAAGCACCTATAGGACTTGAAGTGTGTTAGTCCCATCACACAGACCTATATTTTCTTCCCAGAAGCACCTATAGGACTTGAAGTGTGTTAGTCCCATCACACAGAGATCATATATTTTGTTCCCAGAAGCACCTATAGGACTTGAAGTGTGTTAGTCCCATCACACAGACCTATATTTTCTTCCCAGAAGCACCTATAGGACTTGAAGTGTGTTAGTCCCATCACACAGAGATCATATATTTTGTTCCCAGAAGCACCTATAGGACTTGAAGTGTGTTAGTCCCATCACACAGACCTATATTTTCTTCCCAGAGCACCTATAGGACTTGAAGTGTGTTAGTCCCATCACACAGACCTATATTTTCTTCCCAGAAGCACCTATAGGACTTGAAGTGTGTTAGTCCCATCACACAGAGATCATATATTTTGTTCACAGAAGCACCTATAGGACTTGAAGTGTGTTAGTCCATCACACAGACCTATATTTTCTTCCCAGAAGCACCTATAGGACTTGAAGTGTGTTAGTCCCATCACACAGAGATCTATATTTTGTTCCCAGAAGCACCTATAGGACTTGAAGTGTGTTAGTCCCATCACACAGAGATCATATATTTTGTTCCCAGAAGGCACCTATAGGACTTGAAGTGTGTTAGTCCCATCACACAGACCTATATTTTCTTCCCAGAAGCACCTATAGGACTTGAAGTGTGTTAGTCCCATCACACAGAGATCATATATTTTGTTCCCAGAGCACCTATAGGACTTGAAGTGTGTTAGTCCCATCACACAGACCTATATTTTCTTCCCAGAAGCACCTATAGGACTTGAAGTGTGTTAGTCCCATCACACAGAGATCATATATTTTGTTCCCAGAAGCACCTATAGGACTTGAAGTGTGTTAGTCCCATCACACAGACCTATATTTTCTTCCCAGAAGCACCCATAGGACTTGAAGTGTGTTAGTCCCATCACACAGAGATCATATATTTTGTTCCCAGAAGCACCTATAGGACTTGAAGTGTGTTAGTCCCATCACACAGACCTATATTTTCTTCCCAGAAGCACCTATAGGACTTGAAGTGTGTTAGTCCCATCACACAGACCTATATTTTCTTCCCAGAAGCACCCATAGGACTTGAAGTGTGTTAGTCCCATCACACAGAGATCCTATATTTTGTTCCCAGAAGCACCTATAGGACTTGAAGTGTGTTAGTCCCATCACACAGAGATCATATATTTTGTTCCCAGAAGCACCTATAGGACTTGAAGTGTGTTAGTCCCATCACACAGACCTATATTTTCTTCCCAGAAGCACCTATAGGACTTGAAGTGTGTTAGTCCCATCACACAGAGATCATATATTTTGTTCCCAGAAGCACCTATAGGACTTGAAGTGTGTTAGTCCCATCACACAGACCTATATTTTCTTCCCAGAAGCACCTATAGGACTTGAAGTGTGTTAGTCCCATCACACAGAGATCATATATTTTGTTCCCAGAAGCACCTATAGGACTTGAAGTGTGTTAGTCCCATCACACAGATCCTATATTTTCTTCCCAGAAGCACCTATAGGACTTGAAGTGTGTTAGTCCCATCACACAGAGATCATATATTTTGTTCCCAGAAGCACCTATAGGACTTGAAGTGTGTTAGTCCCATCACACAGACCTATATTTTCTTCCCAGAAGCACCTATAGGACTTGAAGTGTGTTAGTCCCATCACACAGAGATCATATATTTTGTTCCCAGAGCACCCATAGGACTTGAAGTGTGTTAGTCCCATCACACAGACCTACTATTTTCTTCCCAGAAGCACCTATAGGACTTGAAGTTTGTTAGTCCCATCACACAGAGATCATATATTTTGTTCCCAGAAGCACCTATAGGACTTGAAGTGTGTTAGTCCCATCACACAGACCTATATTTTCTTCCCAGAAGCACCCATAGGACTTGAAGTGTGTTAGTCCCATCACACAGAGATCATATATTTTGTTCCCAGAAGCACCTATAGGACTTGAAGTGTGTTAGTCCCATCACACAGAGATCCTATATTTTCTTCCCAGAAGCACCTATAGGACTTGAAGTGTGTTAGTCCCATCACACAGACCTATATTTTCTTCCCAGAAGCACCCATAGGACTTCTAGTGTGTTAGTCCCATCACACAGAGATCCTATATTTTCTTCCCAGAAGCACCAATAGGACTTGAAGTGTGTTAGTCCCATCACACAGACCTATATTTTCTTCCCAGAAGCACCATAGGACTTGTAGTGTGTTAGTCCCATCACACAGAGATCCTCTATTTTCTTTGCAGAAGCACCCATAGGACTTCTAGTGTGTTAGTGGCATCACACAGAGCTCCTCTATTTTCTTCTCAGCAGCACCCACAGGACTTCTAGTGTGTTAGTGGCATCACACAGAGCTCCTCTATTTTCTTTGCAGCAGCACCCATAGGACTTCTAGTGTGTTAGTGGCATCACACAGAGCTCCTATATTTTCTTTGCAGAAGCACCCATAGGACTTCTAGTGTGTTAGTGGCATCACACAGAGCTCCTATATATTCTTCTCAGCAGCACCCACAGGACTACCGACTACAATGGCTGGAAGACCGCCAAGGGGAGGCAGAGCGTGCAGAGCCAAGAACACAGGGCAGGCAGGCTCTGTTTCTAGTGGACGTGGCCGTGGCCGTGGACGTGGTCGTGCATCGTCATCAGCACGTGGCCATGGGACACGCGCGTCTTTGTTTTCGGCAGCTGGACATGTGGAGCCGCATCATGCTGAAGGCTTGGTAGAATGGATGACCAAGCCTTCCTCATCCTCCTCATCCTCTCTCACCCAGGCTCAGGGTACTGGCAGAGCAGCTGCCAACGCGTACTCAATGGCATCATCAGCCACCCCTTCCCTAGACCCACCATGTCCTCCTGAGGAGTCCCCCGAACTCTTTGAGCACAGTGTTGGGTACATGCTCCAGGAGGATGCCCAACGATTCGAAGGCTCGGATGATGATACCCAGCTTGAGGAATCTGGCAGTACTGTTCCACCAGCTGCAGCTTACTGCCAGGTTTGCTCTAGTGGTGAAGAGGGAGGGGATGATGAGGTCACTGACTCCACGTGGGTGCCTGAAGGGAGAGAGGATGAGGAGGAGGACGAGGAGGAGGAGGATGCGGCGTCACATGTCCAACGAGGCAGGATGCCCCCTGGAGGCCAGGTAGAGGCCAGCACAGCAACTGTACAACACCGCAGAGCTCCGCCTGTGCAGGGCGCTGCCTCTGCACGTTATCAGAAAAGTTCTTTGGTGTGGGCCTTTTTTGAGACGAGTGCATCAGATCGCACCACTGCTATTTGCAATATTTGTCTCAAGCGTATCTCGCGTGGCCAAAACATCAGCCGCTTGGGCACCACAAGCATGACCAGACATATGTCAACCTGCCATGCAGCTCGTTGGCAGGCACACATAAAAGACCCACACCAAAGAACTAAGCGGACCTCTCCTTGCTCCTCATCAGCTGGGATCTCCATCCCCACTACACCTTCAGTCCTCTCTGAAAGCTGCTCTGAGAGGACTGAAGGTGTAGAATTAGGTGTGTCACAACCAAGTACTTGCAGTACACCGACGTCCGATTGCAGCAGGCAAATTTCCCTGCCCCAGCTGCTGGACCGTAGAAAGAAGTACACTCCCAGCCATCCACATGCCCAGCGGTTGAATGCTAGCTTGGCTAAATTGCTAGCACTTCAACTGCTGCCTTTTCAGTTGGTAGACTCGGCCCCCTTCCGTGAGTTTGTTCAATGTGCGGTTCCTCAGTGGCAGGTTCCCAAACCGCCACTTTTTCTCATGGAAGGCGATTCCGTCTCTCTACCGGCATGTGGAAGGCAATGTCCATGCCTCGCTGGACAGGGCGGTCAGCGGTAAGGTGCATATTACCGCTGACTCATGGTCCAGCAGGCATGGACAGGGACGGTACCTTTCTTTCACGGCCCATTGGGTCACTCTATTGGCAGCTGGGAGGGATGCAGGACAAGGTGCAGTAGTGTGGGAGGTTGTTCCGCCACCACGCCTCCAAAACGCTACTACTGCTACTGGTTGTGACACACCTCTCTCCTCCACCCCCTCCTCTTCTTCTTCCTCCAGTGCTCTGTCCTTGGAACCAGCGGTGCTCCGTAGGCGTACAAGGGGCTACGCAAGTACGCAGGCAAAAAGATGCCATGCCGTGCTTGCGCTGGTGTGTTTGGGGGACAGGAGCCACACTGGGCCAGAGGTTCTGGCAGCTCTGCAGGGGCAGGCCGAGAGGTGGTTGACGCCACGTCAGCTTAAGCCAGGAATGGTCGTTTCTGACAATGGCACCAACCTCCTCTCCGCCCTGCGACAGGGGCAGCTCACCCATGTGCCCTGCATGGCTCACGTCCTCAACCTGGTGGTGCAGCGGTTCTTGGGCAGGTTCCCAGGCTTACAGGATGTCCTGAGGCAGGCCAGGAAAGTCTGTGTGCATTTCCGCCAATCTTATAATGCCAGTGCTCGGCTGACTGAGCTGCAAAAGGAGCTGAACCTGCCCAAGAACCGCCTAATATGTGACATGCCCACCAGGTGGAACTCAATGTTGGCCATGCTGCAGCGACTGCACACGCAGCAGAGGGCCATCAATGAGTACCTTTTGCGACTACGGCACCAGGACAGGGTCAGGGGAGCTTGGTTTTTTTTCCCCACGTCAGTGGAGCATGATCAGGGATGCATGCACTGTCCTCTCACCATTTGAGGAGGCCACGAGGATGGTGAGCAGTGACAGTGCATGCATCAGTGACACTGTCCCTCTTGTCCACCTGTTGGAGCATACGCTGCGTGGGATAATGGACAGGGCACTTGAGGCAGAACAGAGGCAGGAAGAGGAGGACTTCCTTGCCTCTCAAGGCCCCCTTTATCCGGACAGTGTTCCTTCTGTCCCACCCATCACACAGGAGGAGGATGAGGAGGAGGAGGAGGAGGAGGAGGAGGAGGATTGTGTGAGCATGGAGGTGGAGCCTGGCACTCAGCATCAGCAGCAGCAGTCTTTTAGGGATGATGTACAGTCCCAACAAACCAGTGGACTTGTACGTGGCTGGGAGGAGGTGGCTGGCGATCATGTCATCCTCAGTGACCCAGAAGACTCCGGACCGAATGCCTCAGCTAACCTACGCTGCATGGCCTCCCTGATCCTGCAAAGCCTGCGGAAGGATCCTCGTGTTCTTCGGATCAAGGAGAGGGACCATTACTGGCTGGCCACTCTCCTTGATCCGCGGTACAAGGGTAAGGTTGCGGACCTTATCTTGCCGTCGCAGAGGGAGCAGAGGATGAGACATCTCAGGGAGGCCTTGCAGAAAGGTCTGTGCAACGCGTTCCCAGAAACTGGGAGGTTACAAACTCCTGGTCCTGGGCGACGAGTTGCTGAGGCTTCGGTCAGTAGCAGAAGGAGCGGTGGGGAAGGTGGACGTCTGACCGATGCGTTCAGACAATTTTTTAGTCCGCAGCCCCAAGGTATGATCGGTTCCAGCAACCATCGCCAGCGTCTGATATACATGGTGCAGGAATACCTTGGGGCAAGGTCAGACTTGGACACCTTTCCCACCGAAAATCCTCTGGCTTACTGGGTCCTGAGGATGGATCACTGGCCAGAGCTTGCACAGTATGCAATTGAGCTACTGGCCTGTCCTGCCTCCAGCGTTCTTTCCGAACGCACATTCAGTGCTGCTGGAGGATTTGTCACTGATCATAGGGTGCGCCTGTCCACCGCCTCGGTTGATCGACTGACCTTCATCAAAATGAATCAGTCTTGGATCACCACCAGCTACCAGGCACCTGAGGCGGATATAACCGAATAATTTATAATGTCACATCCCTTCAAGACTGCCTATGCTGATGCTGAGTGACTGTCCTCTTATGTTCACTGACTATCCTCTTCCTCCTCCTCAATGATCCATGCCACCACACCAGTGCCTAAGGCACAATTTTTCAGCCCCTGTTTAACAGGGGCGTGTACATACAATTTTTTAAAAAAATGCTTCGCAACACGTGTGACTGCTGTGCTCCAAGTACAGTATCTGTGAGGGGTTGCAGTGTTGTGGCACCAGCACCAGTGCCTAAGGCACAATTTTTCAGCCCCTGTTTAACAGGGGCGTGTACTTACAATTTTTAAAAAAAAATGCTTCGCAACACGTGTGACTGCTGTGCTCCAAGTACAGTATCTGTGAGGGGTTGCAGTGTTGTGGCACCAGCACCAGTGCCTAAGGCACAATTTTTCAGCCCCTGTTTAACAGGGGCGTGTACTTACAATTTTTTTAAAAAATGCTTCGCAACACGTGTGACTGCTGTGCTCCAAGTACAGTATCTGTGAGGGGTTGCAGTGTTGTGGCACGAGCACCAGTGCCTAAGGCACAATTTTTCAGCCCCTGTTTAACAGGGGCGGGTAATTACAATTTTTTAAAAAAATGCTTCGCAACACGTGTGACTGCTGTGCTCCAAGTACAGTATCTGTGAGGGGTTGCAGTGTTGTGGCACCAGCACCAGTGCCTAAGGCACAATTTTTCAGCCCCTGTTTAACAGGGGCGGGTAATTACAATTTTTAAAAAAATGCTTCGCAACACGTGTGACTGCTGTGCTCCAAGTACAGTATCTGTGAGGGGTTGCAGTGTTGTGGCACCAGCACCAGTGCCTAAGGCACAATTTTTCAGCCCTGTTTAACAGGGGCGGGTAATTACAATTTTTTAAAAAAAAATGCTTCGCAACACGTGTGACTGCTGTGCACCAAGTACAGTATCTGTGAGGGGTTGCAGTGTTGTGGCAACAGCACCAGTGCCAAAGGCACAATTTTTCTGCCCTGTTTAACAGGTGCGGGCAATTACAAATCTTGATCTAATAGTTCACAGCAGGGCCCATTCCTGCGCCCACCAAGAGTAACTATGAGGGCCTACAGTCTTGTGGCAACACCGTCCACCACCACCGCCAAAGGCCCAATTTTTCTGCCCTGTTCATCAGGTGCTTGCAATTACAAATCTTGATCTAATAACTCACAGCAGGGCCCATTCCTGCGCCCACCAAGAGTAACTGTGAGAGCTTACAGTCTTGTGGCAACACCGTCCACCACCACCACCACCCCCAATTTTTCTGCCCTGTTCAACAGGTGCATGCAATTACAAATCTTGATCTATTAACTCACAGCAGGGCCCATTCCTGTGCCCACCAGTCTTGTGGCTACACCAACATCTAATAGGGCAAATTTCTGCAGAGTATATACGCCAGGCCCCTACTTTCAAACATCCAACTTACAAACGACTCCTACTTGCAAATGGAAAGAGAAAACAGGAAGTGAGAGGAAATCTACCCCTAGGAAGGGAAATTCTATCCTGTTAGATTTAATTTGGGAAAAAGGTATCTCCTCTCTACTGATACTTTATCACCAATCCTTGTTTCAATTAAAACCCCACTTTTTCCAAAAACATTTGTCATTGGGACGGAAAGTGAGGTGACATGTTCTGAACAGATGTGCAAAGACAGCAAATGTTACAGGGGTGATAACCCCTCATAGGGAGAACATAGGGTTCTCCAAAAAGCTTAAAAATTGATTTTTTTGGGATGGAGCTACACTTCATAATGTACCTGTTCAGATTCTACTTAAGAACAAACCTAAAGCCGCAAGTGGTTTTAAATGGCTTCTCTTTTTCCTTTACAAATGTCAATTTGTGCAAGGACAGTTCTAAACACGGGAAACACATGCCACTTCACAGGCATACTTTAGACACCCCCCAGGTACCATATTTAAAGGAAAATTTCACTTTTTTTTTTTCACTTTATGCATCATTAAAATGACTGCTCCCGAAAAAACGTTAGTTTTTAAAAGTTCTTTTTGCATTGATATATGTCCCCTGGGGCAGGACCCGGGTCCCCAAACCTGTTTTATGACATTAACATGCATATTGGCCGTTGTAATTAGCACTTTTGATTTCGAAAGTTCGCGTCCATTATAACGTATAGGGTTCGAAAATTCGCGCGAACTTTCGGTCCGTTCGAAGGTTCTGGTGCGAACCGAACCCGGGGGTGTTCGGCTCATCCCTAGTGGACACTAATAAGAGGTAATGGCAAACAAATACTTGGGGGGCACACCCTAAAAAATGCATTAAAGATGGTGCAGCCATAAGATCACACAAACAGAACAAAATATTACAGCGCACACATACAAAAATTACATTTAACTCCTGCAAGGCTATTTAAAACACTTGAACATTTTCAAAAAATATGGCTATATGGTGCTTAAGCTCGCTTACTGCGTCAAGGTACCCCATTATGTCCTACGCTATTTATAGAATGAAATATCCTGCTTCTCTAAACCAT
>JAQSEC010001929.1:0-14834 GCA_028564925.1 Lithobates sylvaticus
TTAACTTTTCCATATACTATCCAGAACTTTGTACTTGCATGCACTTTTAGGACCCATTTACATTTCTGAGCTGCATTAATACACGTGCATTAATGCACATTATACCGCGCATTAACCTTTGTTTAGTTGGGGAAAGCTGATTTCCTTACTTGATTCTCTGCTCTGCAGTCTCCTCTGCGCTACTACACCGGTCCCTGCAACCTGTTCTTCTCTATGCTCTGGTGGTTGAAGGTCCTCTGATGTCATCAAGACCAGTGCAGGGACCATAGCTCTTCAATGTAAGAGAGAATGCTGAGGAACGGCCCATCTGCAGAGCATTGGGAGCACCGTGAAGGAACTAAAGAACATTCAGCTCAGATGCTGCTGTAGTTCAAGAACAAAAATAGTAACAGCAAGTGCACAATACCTGAGATTAGGTGAGCTCAAAGAGGATTTTATTCTGCTCGGAGTTCTCCTTTACAGCAAGCCTCAAGTGCAAATAAGCTAGTTGTGAGGCAACAGAAGGGCAGGCCAATGTGACAATTTCCTTTCTGAAGTTAGTATTGCATAATAAAGGTCCATTGGTTTCAGGGCCCTGGTGGGCACTCTGCAAGAAAGTTGAAATTGCATGTATGGGTCTTATTAGGATGGATTATTAAATGTAAAGCCCAGTTGAAGTTTCCCACCTTCCCTGCATGTCATGATCTTTGACAGATTTTTGTTGGAAATGCCCTAAAATACCCTTTTTTGCTCTAATTCTGGCACAGTCTTATTTACCATTATGACCAGTGGCGGTGCGTCCATTAAGGGCGCACAAGCACTGCCCCCTTTCTCCAGCCACCCCCCATCTTTATCATGGATAGATTCATGCATAGCATAAATCTATCCATGGCTGCCGCTGCTACCCCCTATATATGCGTCTGGCCCCTTTTCGGACGCCGGGTGCCTTAATTAAAGCGGCAGGGGTGTTTTTTTTTTTTGAAGCACCTGACTAGAGCCATAGGCTCTAATATGCTTCAAGAAAGGTGAACTTGGAGAGCAAAGCATTACGCTCGCAGTCCACCCAGGTGTGTTAGCAAAGCTTTTCTAACACTGAACTGCCTCTTAGCCAATCAGGAGGCACAGTACTAATACCCATCACATTTTTGGCTGAAGGCACAAGCGATCCCATTGGCCACCTAGCAGAAGGCAAAAAGAGATGCATGGAGGACACAGGAGCCGCTGCCTGACCCGCGCTACCCGTCCCACAGCTCGCCGCCATCACCCGCTGCCTGACCCGCCACTACAATGGGGTAAGTCCTGGGCAGACAGTGAGCGAGCGGGTGGGCGGGTGTCACAGTTGGCTGTATATGATGGGCACAGTTGGTGTATATGATGGGCACAGTTGGATGCATATGATGGGCACAGTTGGATGCATATGATGGGCACAGTTGGCTGTATATGATGGGCACAGTGGCTTGCATATGATGGGCACAGTTGGCTGTATATGATGGGCACAGTTGGCTGTATATGATGGGCACAGTTGATGGGCACAGTGGCTGTATATGATGGGCACAGTTGGTTGCATATGATGGGCGCAGTGACTGTATATGATGGGCACAGTTGGCTGTATATGATGGGCACAGTGGCTGCATATGATGGGCACGGTTGGCTGTATACGATAGGCACAGTTGGCTGTATATGATGGGCACGGTTGGCTGTATATGATGGGCACAGTTGGCTGCATATGATGGCCACAGTTGGCTGCATATGATGGCCACATTTGGCTGCATATGATGGGCACAGTGGCTGCATATAAAGGGGCGCAGTTGGTTGCATATGATGGCACAGTGAGGCTGCATTTGATGTTTTTTGTTTCAGAATTTTTCAGTTCGTTTGCGCCCCCCCAAAAATGTTGAGCACCAGTTACCACTGATTATGACCACCCTAACCCATCAAGGCTTGAACTCCACTAGACATCTGACAGTGTGCTGTGGTATCTGGAAACAAGTTCTCAGTAGCAGGTCATTTCAGTCCTGTAAGTTGTGAGGTGGGGACTTCATGGATCAGACTTGTCTTTCCAGCACATCTCACAGATGCTCAATTAGATTGAGATCTGGAGAATTTGGAGGCCAAGTCAACTCCATGAACTCGTTTTATTCCTAAAACCATTCTTGAATTCATAAGACCAGGCCACGTGGTCCGGTACTGATGCTCTCGTTCCCATTGTAGATGCTTTTAGCTGTGGACACGGGTCAGCATGGGCACCCTGACTGGTCTGCAGCTACGAAACTGAGAGGTACTCTGTGTTCTGACACCTTTCTATTGGAACCAGCATTAACTTTTTCAGCAATTTGAACTACAGTAGCTCTTCTGTTGGATCTGACTACACAGACCAGCCTTGCCCACATGCATCAGTAAACCCTCGCCTCCCATAGCCATGTCATCGGTTCACCGTTTTGCCTTCTCTGGATAACTTTTGGTAGTTCCTGAGACTAGGAACATCCCACAAGAGCTGCAGTTTTGTAGGTGCTCTGACCTTGTCGTGTAGCCATTACAATTTGGCCCTTGTCAAACTCAAGTTATGGTTGTTTGGTGTGTGTATATACCCAGAACAACTGCTATAACAGGAAAAAATAGGTAAGTCTGTGAACAGCGAGGTTGTTTTTAAAAATTATATCTGACAACAGATCAATTATTGTGACTTGCTTTGGACTTTTTAAAGGCAGACTTATAAGTGAATATCCTATTTCAGGGGTAGCAAGGGGGCACATTGGTGGGGCAGATGTGCAGGGGGTACAGTGGTGGGAGGGAGGGGAAGGGGGTTCAGTGGTGGGACAGAAAAGCAGGGGGATACATTGATGGGGAAGATGATCAGGGGGGATCGGTGTTGGACCAGATGAGAAGGGGGTTATAGTGGTGGGAAAGATGAGCAGGGTGGGTTCAGTGTTGGGGCAGAGGAGAAAGGAGGTACATTGGTGGACAGGTGAGCAGGGGGTTACAGCATTGGGGCAGAGGGATGCAGAGGAGAAAGGAGGTACATCGGTGGAACACATGAGCAAGGGGTAACAGTGGTGGGGCAGAAGAGAAGGGGGAACAGAGGTGGGACAGATATGCAGGAGGTACATTCGTGGGGCAGATGAGAAAGGGGGTTACAGTGGTGGGGCAGATGAGCAGATAAGTTCAGTGTTAGGACAGATGAGAAGCTGGTTCAGTGGTGGAGCAGATGTGCATGGAGGTACAGTGGTGGGGCAGATGAGAAAGGGGGAACATTGGTGGGGCAGATGAGCAGGGGTTTACAGTGATGGGACAGAAGAACAGGGTGGGGCAGATGTGCAGGGGGTTACAGTGGTGGGGCAGATGAGCAGGGGTTTACAGTGGTGGGATAGAAGAACAGGGTGGGGCAGGTGAGCAGGAGGTTACAGCATTGGGGCAGAGGAGCAGGGGGTACAGAGGTGGGGCAGAGGGATGCAAAGGAGAAAGGAGGTACATCGGTGGAACACATGAGCAGGGGGTAACAGTGGTGGGGCAGAAGAGAAGGGGGAACAAAGGTGGGAAAGATATGCAGGAGGTACATTTGTGGGGCAGATGAGAAAGGGGGTTACAGTGGTGGGGCAGATGAGCAGATAAGTTCAGTGTCAGGACAGATGAGAAGCTGGTTCAGTGGTGGAGCAGATGTGCATGGAGGTACAGTGGTGGGGCAGATGAGAAAGGGGGAACATTGGTGGGGCAGATGAGCAGGGGTTTACAGTGGTCGGACAGAAGAACAGGGTGGGGCAGATGTGCAGGGGGTTACAGTGGTGGCACAGATGAGCAGGGGGGTACAGAGGTGGGGCAGATGAGCAGGGTGGTACAGTGGTGGGGCAGATGAGCAGGGTGGTACAGTGGCGGGGCAGATGTACAGGGGGTTACAGTGGCGGGGCAGATGTACAGTGGTGGGGCAGATGAGCAGGGGGGTACAGAGGTGGGGCAGATGAGCAGGGTGGTACAGTGGTGGGGCAGATGAGCAGGGTGGTACAGTGGCGGGGCAGATGTACAGGGGGTTACAGTGGCGGGGCAGATGTACAGTGGTGGGGCAGATGAGCAGGCGGGTACAGTGGTGAAACAGATTTGCAGGGGGGGCAGTGAGGTGTGAAGGTGCAGGATTTGGGGCTCATCTGAGGCGTGAGAGTGCAGGATGTTAATTTCTCGCTACTAAAGTAGTTTACAGCATTTACTTTATAAAAAAATCCTTTTCATGATTGAGAGTGTGAAGTTGAATTTTTTTGTTCTAAAAGCTCCATTTCTTTGAAAACATTTTTCGTCACACTGTGCTCAAAACCCCTGTCCTATTTGTTGCTATTTGTCATCACACCTTTTCACTGAGCAATACCAGAGCAGACCTAGAGTAATCACCCAGGCACATAAATCATTTAATTTTTCAAAAATGACAATGAAGGCCGTGTGGTTTATTGGCTGGACAGGTGCAGATATTTCATACAATTCATCTAACCATTGTCATTGAAATCACAGATGTGTCATTTTTTATTACTTGGGAAACACAGCAATATGGAATACATGGAGGTGTACAGCAACACATGCACCAACAGGTGTGCACAGTGCTCTGCAACACTGGAACAATGGTGGCACTGTAAAGAAGAGACTCCAAGTAAGCAGCTAAATACACAGTTGAAATGCAAACATGGGAGTTGTCTTACTTCCCAACTTATTTCTGTTACAGACCTTCTCACAGAAAAAAAAAAAAAAAAGTTATATTTTGCAGTTCTGTGGCGGTTGCATTGGTTTCCTTTTTTCAGGAAACACACTATATGACCTGCAGCGACAACACTCACTCTCTGTACTGTATCTGTGAAGAAGTAGTGCTGTCTTTATAGCACAGGACTACAGAACCCCCTGCCTCTACTCCATAACATGGGGGGCGGGAGTGTTCTGTAGTTTTCTGAGCAATGAAACTCATACCAGCCAGCGCAGCACACAGAAAGTTATCAGTTAATATGATTTCTGGTTGGATGAACACTTTTCTGACACTTGGTATTACAAGGATTATTCAGAGACCAAGCACTGAGCAAATAAAATATTTTATTTTTTTAGGGTTCACATAAACTTAAAGTGGCATTAAAGCCAATGGTGCCGCTAGTGTGTCTTAAGCCTCATACACACGATCGGACCGTGGACCAACTTTCCCGTGGATTTTTGTACGAAGGGCGTTGGCCCCAAGTTGGTATTGCATACACACGATCGGACTTATTAGGCAACAAACATGAACGTAGTGACGTTCCAACGTACTGACGACACTTCAAAAGAGGACGTTCGAGTACTCCAGTGCCACCTTTGGTCAACTTCTATATTGTTGTCTGATCTTTTGCATTGGTTCTGAGCATGCGTGTTTGTACTTTGTACAAAAGTCCGTTGGTTTTGTGTACACACCGGCGGACTTTGGTCCATCGGACTTTTGTAGGCAGAAAGTTGGTCCGTTCGCACAGCCAACAAAAGTCTGATGAAACCTGGAAAAAATTGGTCCGATGGAGCGTACACACGGTCAGATGTTGGTCCAAAACAGCTAATTTGCATGTTGGTTGTCAAAAAGTCCGATCGTGTGTACAGGCCTTAAGCCAATCAGAAGGGAGAGTCCCAGATAGCCAAGGCACTCGTGCAACATCGCTGGATAGAGATGGAGCTCAGGTAGGGGTTAGGGGGGCTGAGGGAGGCTGCTACACACAGAAGGCTTTTTACACTAATGCATAGAATGCATTAGGATAAACAACCTTCTGCCTCTACAACCACTTTAAGTAG
Source organism: Lithobates sylvaticus (assembly GCA_028564925.1). Lineage (NCBI taxonomy): Eukaryota > Metazoa > Chordata > Amphibia > Anura > Ranidae > Lithobates > Lithobates sylvaticus. The sequence goes on from JAQSEC010001929.1 coordinate 5,752, forward strand.
CCGAGCACCTCGTAAAATATAACAGCAGCTTTTGCTGCAATACTCACCTCTTTCCATTGCTGTACTTAGCAGACTATTACCTTCATCCTTTTCTGATCACTGCTGTTCCCTGGTTGAATGATGCCCAATTCCCACAACCCACTTGCTGTTAGTTCCTAGCTTTAAGGACCCCCCCTGCCGGGGACATGTTATCATGCCGGCTTGGGCTTACAGTACTGATGCACAGAGGAGCGCTTACATGTTATTATGCAAACACTGTAGAAATAAGGACCACCAGGCCCAAACACTTGGGAGCCAACATGGAGTTTCCAGAAGAAATAGACCCCTGGCTCTGACAGACAAATATACAGTCATTGGGGACACCATGAGGGGGTATATCAATTTTGTGGTTAGGGGGTGTGGTTGCCCTAACAAGAAAACCTGTCACTTTTCCCTGACATACGTACAGTACCAACTGAATAGATACAAAGGGAGTGCTTATCATCTTCCCCACCTCTTCTCTTATCCGTAGACATTCATGTAGCTCCTTCTCTGACACAGGTTTTTCAGAGATGGTAAAGCCTGTGACCATTTATTAGCCCCAGCATGCTTTATTGGTCCAAATTTTAGATTTGTACTTTATGAACTGTTGGAGGACAAAAGACTGCATCGTTTTATGTTTTATGTTAACCACTTCAGCCCTGGAAGGATTTACCCCCTTAATGACCAGGCCATTTTTTGCGAAACGGCACTGCGTTAGTTTAACCTCCCTGGCGGTATGATTATTTCTGGAATTTTGTACCAAAAGCGGTACAATTATTTTGCATGGAAATTTGGCGTTTTTATATTGTAGACATGCAATGCTTATGAATAACTCACTTAAATCTGTCCAAACCAGAGTCTAGTAGACATCCCGGGTATGATAAAGTTTGAAACACAAAATCATAAATTATAATATAATAAAAATATATATAAAAATGATTCAATAATGTAATCAAATCAAAAACACTGAAATTTGCTCAGTTGCAGAATAGTCGCTGTCATTAAATTTAGTGTTTGATGATGAATTGTGATTTTAATTTATTATCGCTGTTTTCTAGCTGGTCTAAAATCACTTTTGACATAAATGGACACTTTTTGGTTGCTATGGACAATCTCCAGTTTCCAGGCAGAATTTTATTTATTTATTATATAAAATGACATGCAGAGCACTGGGCAGACCACTAGGGACAAAGGGGATGTGTATTTTTTTTATACAGTACTGTAATCTGTAAGATTACAGTACTGTATGTGTATTGTGTTTTTTAACTTTTTTGAATTTGGCGCCGATCTCCGCTCACGTGCGTCGGAACGTCGCAGGGAACGGAGATCAGCGGCACTCGGCACTGTGTGAATCGAGCGAGCAGACGGCTCGCTTACACATCGGGGGAGACATTGCAGGATCCAGGGGACAAGGTAAGTAACTTCCCCCTGTATTCTGCAATGCAAGCCCGAGTCTGGCTTACTGCTTTTGGTACTGAAGTTCCCGCCCCGAGCCAGACTCGGGAATACCGCCAGGGGGGTTAACTGACAATCGCGTGGGCGTAATTGCGTGTATACAAATAAATTTGATGTCCTTTTTTTCCCACAAATAGAGCTTTCTTTTGGTGGTATTTCATCACCTCTGTGGTTTTTATTTTTTGCGCTATAAACAAAAAAAGACCGACAATTTTGAAAAAAAATCTGTATTTTTTACTTTCTGTTATAATACATATCCAAAAAAAATAAAAAATGTCTTTATCAATTTAGGCCAATGTGTATTCCTCTACATATTTTTAGTAAGAAAAATCCCAATAAGCCTATATTGATTGGTTTTCGCAAAGGTTATAGCGTCTACAAACTATGGGATAGATTTATGGACTTTTCATATTTTTTTATTATTTTTACTGGTAATGGCGCGATCATCGATTTTTAGCGGGACTGCAACATTGCAGAAGACAAATCTGACCCTAAGTGACACTTTTTTTGGGGACCAGTGACACCAATACAGTGAGCAGTGCTCAAAAAATGCACTGATCACTTTATAAATGACACTGGCAGGGAAGGGGGTTAACATCAGAGGCGATCAAAGGGTGACGTGTGTTCACTGCAAGTGTTTTCTAACCGTGTGGGGGATGGACTGACAGGAAGAACATTACTAGGAACAGAAGATCTCTGTGTACTTCCCCGTCAGAACAGGGATCTGCCTTGTTTACATAGGCAAAAAAAAAACTGTTCTACCTCTCTGTGTAGAGATATCGGGTGGCCGGCGGACATCGGGGTCCGAAGCCCCCCGGATTGGCTCCTCCTCTGTGCAGTGGGCGGGTTATTTTGCGCAATAGAGCCACCCTGCCACAGTATATATGCGGTGGGTGGTCTTTAAGTGGTTAAAGTGTAACTAAAGGCAAATTTTTATTTTTATTTTGGAAAAAGTGGAAAGGGATTAGAACATCTATCTATTTGTCATGTTTACTGTCATCATTGAAAGTGGAAGTAGAAAAAATCCCAAATTTTGGGTTGTCCCAGAACAGTAAAGCCCCATACACACGCTCGGACAATCCGCGGACCAGGTCGGTCGGACTTTGTCCGACGTACTTTGTCCGATGTTGGCGTTGCGTACACACGGTCGGACTACGTTGTCGGAATATCCGGTCCGGAAGAACGTCGTGACGTAAGTCGTCGTCCACGAGATTACAAAAGGGAAGTTCAGCACCACGTCAGGCACCCGTTGGGCTCCTTCTGCTGATCCCGTGTTTATCGAGAGTTAGTGGAAGTTTGGTGACTTAAGATTCGCGCTTCTCAGTTTTCTGACTCAGATCGTTACTGCTCTTCAGTTTGTGCTTGTCGTGCGTATCTGTTTATTAGTGCGTGTAGTCAGTTCGCATTTGTTGGTCATTGCGGCCTATATCTTGATATAGGACGCTTTGATTTGCACTGCTTATTGTCTGCTCGTTGCTGGTATTCACTTCGTTCTTTCAGGCCTTGCTGTTTATCGGTGCTTTCTGTTTGTCCGTTCTGACCAGCCGACCTTTTGTGACCTTCTGAGCGATGTTTCCCGTGCGTACTCGTCGCCGAGTTCGTGCTGTACGCGGAATTGGTGTCGGGCTTTTAGCTTTGACCCAAGACCCGTCCATGAACAGAGTGATGAGGAGTATGTGGACCAAGAATTGGTTGCTTCAGCGTGACCAGTTCTCGCACATGCCTTTGCTTCGTGAGATCCGGGAGAATAATCCTGATGATTTCAGGAACTTTCTCAGGATGACGGACCCCGATTTTCACCGTCTTTTGGCTTTGCTGACCCCCTTTATCAGCCGGCAGGATACCTGCATGAGACAAGCCATTACTCCGGAGCAGAGGCTTGTTGCCACGTTGAGGTACTTGGCGACAGGGAGAAGTCTTCAGGATTTGAAGTTCTCTTCAGGTATCTCTCCCCAGGCCCTGGGAATCATTATTCCAGAGACCTGTTCTGCCATCATTCAGGTCCTGCAGGAGGACTATATTAAGGTAACATTTCTACTTTACTATTCCCTTCTATGTATGCTCTGTTTGCTAATGACTTGTATTTTTGACCTCCTTCCCTAATTACCATGATTGCAATATGTTCTAATATGCTGTGCCCCTTTTCTCCTTCATGCATTTTTCCCTTCACTTACCTCACCAGCATGCTCTTCTGCCCCAATAGACACCTATGGCCTAGTCACTTAAGCAATGTCTTTTGTCTGCTGCATAGTATTGTTTGCCCCAAAACACCCCCTAAAATATGCACAAATGTTTGCTGTGTGGTTTACTTCATGTAGAGCCCCCTTTTTTTGTTCTTTTGGTGGGGGGGGGGGCAAACTCATTAGGAACCCCCTCCCCCAACTGCTCTGTCAGATGGTACCAATCCTTTATCTGCTGGCTTTCCCAAGGTCCATACACACTATATACCTACCTCTTTATAGTGCGCATCTTTAGGGATGAATTCAGCAAAGCATGTAGTGCAAGGGACTGCCTCCATACATTCCATTTCCTATTTTTTTGTCTTCTTTCCCTCCTATTAGCTTGCTTGGTAATTTAATAATGTCACACTGTGCCTGCCTTTTTTGGGGGGGGGGGAAATGTTATTTGATCTTTCCTGTGGCCTGCCAATAGTGTTAAGTACAGAGGGTCTGGCCAAACTAGGCCACATTATTGAGCCATTTGCCAATCAATGAAGTGCAGAGGGTTACCTGTCCACCACCCCCCCCCCCCCAAAACCATAGTTATTGCCAAGGTCCCATCAGAAGTGGGGGGATTGATGGGGGGGGGTGAGTAATCTGTGAAGGGGAGCCTCTACTTTTCTGTGTAAATACTTTCCAGCCTCCAATTTTATACAATGCTCTTGTTCCAAGATGTTGATTGTCTAATCTGCTTGCAATGTTTAGGTGCAAAGTGACTAATTTTTTTTTCTTGTTTCACTCCACAGTTCCCTTCCACGCCACAGGAATGGCAGACTGTGGCCTCCCACTTTGCCAGCCGTTGGGACTTTCCTAACTGCGGAGGGGCAATTGATGGGAAACACGTCCGCATCGTCCCACCGCCCAACTCGGGGTCCTACTATTATAATTATAAAGGGTTTAATAGTGTAGTGATGTTGGCGGTGGTGTCGGCAACATACGAGTTTATGTATGTGGACGTGGGGATGAACGGCCGGATATCGGATGGTGGGGCCATTACGCACACGGAGTTCTACTGGCGTCTCCAAAGTGGCAGTCTGTGCTTGCCACCTCCAGAGGAGAATGCCGAAGGACTCCCCTTCGTCTTTGTCGCAGATGAAGCGTTTGCGCTGACTCCCCATGTGATGAGGCCGTTCCCGATGAGGACCCTCACCCCGGACCAGAGGGTCTTCAACTACAGGCTGTCCAGAGCCAGAAGAGTGGTGGAGAACGCTTTTGGCATCCTGGCCAGCCGCTTCCGCCTGTTCCTGACGGCATTTAACTTGGCGGAATACAAACTGAACCACATAGTTCTTGCCTGTTGCATATTGCACAACTTCCTCAAAAGACATAACAGGAACTATGTGGTGCCCGTTGGCCCAGATGTGGAGGGCCCTCCAAATGCGGACCTCACAGCCCTTCGAGTGGCACGTCCAGGCTTGCCCCCTCTCAATGCCCGCGTGGTCCGGGACCAATATATGGAATACTTTGTGGGTAGGGGGGCCATTGCTCTGCCTGACGATGTGTGAGAGGCATTTTTTAATAAATCTGATATTTTAACCAACCTCTGATTTCTTGTCATTTCAGTCTTCTTTTTAGCTTATTTTACTTTGACATTTTTTCCCTTTGCCTTCGACAGTGGTAATGCACTTTCTGGGCAAAAGGAGGTAACAGTCTCTTCTTCCCAAAAAGATTATTCTCATGTGTGTTTGCTACCTAATCTTTGGTCTAGAGAAGGTTTGTCCTGCATAACTGACACCCAAAATACTCCTTTTCAGCACCAGGTGTGACATGTGTGTATTCTCCAAAATGCTGTGCTCCGTGTTTTCGTACAAAGCACTGTGGGTGTCATTTACATAAGTCAAATCCGCTATGCTCTACAAGTGCATTGAAAAAGTTCCCTGGGAAAGGAAATTGCAGTGCAAAGTGGATTTGCCTTTAGTAAATAACACCCATTGCCCCCCATATCCTTTACATTTTACATACATAATGCATTGTTTTAGTTAAATAAGGAAGCCACACATTTTGAAAAGTAAAAAAGTTTACTTGGAAAACATTCACAAGTGCGTTTACAATCTTCACGCCAAAACTGACAACATCTTGGTTATTTACAACATTATTTACAAAGATTACGCAATTTGTAAAACCAGGCATGGAGCTAAGCAGAACCTATGAAGTAGGAAAGTTCAACTTTGTAAAGTGAAGACAAGATCAGACATGACTATATGTTCAAAGTGTGTTTGATCTTGCCTTCATCACATGGGGGGGCACCCCCGAAAAGTGGAAATTTGGAACATGCACACAATTTGGTTCTGAAAATGGTCATTAGATGGTAAAACACATGCCTAGAAGCTTCAAAAGTGCCATTTTCCATCATGGGGATGAATGGACGTTTTTTGGGGGTGCAACCCCTTCACCACAACCACTTTCGTAGTTCGTAAAGTGTTTGCACCCCCAAAAAAACGTTGCCATTCATCCACCATGATGGGAGCTAGCACATGTGGACACAATGTGTGCATGTTCCAAATTTCACACAGTTTTTAAGTTGCAAATGTGTTCAGAAGCTGGCACAAATGTGTGTAAATTACTTGGTGCTTTTTCATATTTTTCCTAAAACATCAATGATGTTCTTCAATTTTTGTTGAACATCATTGATGTTTTGCTTTATGTAATCTAGATCTCGATTGCAGACCATTATCTCTCCGATGAGTACGTGGGCACTCTCTGTGGTAAAGTGCGATTTTTCTTCCACAACATCCACGTCACCTAAAAACCACAAACAAAAAAAATGGGGTGTTGGAAATGAGGCAGCCATACATGGATTAGCTTACCAGTAGCTGTGTTCTCCCACACTCACCTGTTGTGGTGACAATTTCTCCAAGTTCGATGATCTCTCCTTCCTCCTCCTCCTCCTCTGCTTCTGCTCTTTCCCCTTTTTTGGGAGGTGTTGGTTTGGGGGTTTCCTCAGACGGCCCAAGTTTTCGCTCCCCTATGAGAATGTCCAAAAGGAAGATTTAGCAACACAAACTATTGAGGGCAGAAATAGGAAATGACAAACATTGCTTGAAAGTGACGGACACTATTTTAGTTTGGCCAGTTACAAATGTCAACTACATGAATGTAGTCACTTTGTAAAGGTGCTAAACTGACTAGCTTTTTGGTAGAAGTTTGTGTGATGGAGACCCCCCTCTAGTATCCACTGGAGCACATGTGTGGAAAAGGCTAATAAAAAGGGGGTTTGGGTGTCCCAGCACTAGTGCTCTCGAGTCCAGATGGGTAAACACCTACTGGGTGACCTCTCCTTTACATTGAATAAATTGCCTTTACATTCTGGATGACATTTCTAGGGAGAACAAACTTCCTTTCCCCCAAAAAAACACCAAACATCGTATTATAAGTGGCCGCACGATCGAGGTTGCGTACGATCGAATGGACACACACACGACCATGACAGTGGCAGAAAGATCGAGGCTGAGTACGATCGAATGCACAGACGAACATGAAAGTGGCCATTTTGGAATGTACAACTTTGTAAAAATCAAACCACATGGAGCAGTATGCAAGCAAGAAATCAAACACAAAACACAACTACTTACTTTTTTGAAGAATTCTCTTGATCTTTCTGTACTGATCGGCCTCCCTCAGTTTCAGGTCTGACCAGCGTTTCCTCAGTTGCTCCTTGGATCGTTGTACCCCAAAATGATTGTACAGCCTCCTCACAACTTTAGACATGATCTTGGCCTTGCGGACATTGGGGTTGAGGTAAGGCCCATACTTCCCATCATAGTCGCTCCTCTTTAATATGTCCACCATCTCCAACATTTCTCCAAATGACATATTGGAGGCCTTGAATTTCAGGCTCCGGGATCGGGACGTTTCTGCCTCCGGCCTTTCCTCGTCCTCCTCCTCGTTGGGGGGATATTTGGGGCGCACCTGCTGTGTCCCCGCCATGTGCTCTCCCCACTGCGCCGTAAAGAGAAGGGGTGGGGAATAGACGAGAAAGATCGTCAGGGGCGGGCGGAGTTTGACGCATGCGCACTGTATATAAAACGTCACACGCCTGTGTCGTAGCCACGATCTGGGAGACGAGGGGAGAGAAAGCTCACGCACGAGACGATCGCTACAAACGAAGGTACAATTTGACGTTGGTACATAACTAGCCTAGACTGATTAGAACTTGAGGCTTCTTTATGGAGAAGATTAGGAGTGTTTAGGCTGACATTATTTATATTGTTTTGTGTGGCGTTGTGTCTTGCAGAGGTGATGGAGGCGTTCTACAACGTGAGCTTTCTCCCACACTTCATTGATAAATACCGGCAATTCCCCCTCTTATGGCAGGCAAAACACAGGGATTATAGCAACAGACCAAAGAGGTACGCAGCCCTGCTGAAACTGGTGGCATTTGTAAAGCCTACCCTGCCCATGGCAACCGTCGCAAACTTAAAAGTGAAGATAAACAACATGAAGACTACCTATTTCCGGGAGCGCAATAAGGTCCTGAAGTCACAAGCATCTGGAGCTGCAGCAGCTGATGTCCATGTCCCCACGCTCTGGTACTATGACAGGCTCCACTTTCTCAAAGACCAGGCTACTGTCAGGAAGTCACTCTCGACTCTTCCTTGCACGCGTCCTTCCACGCACGCCACCCCTGATGAGGCTTCCGAGGACCAACCTGGGCCTTCCAGTCAGGAATATGTGCAGGTGCCCAGCTTGTTCCAGGTATAGTAGTTTTGGAACCAGTTTGTTGAATAATGAATGATGTTCAGTTAATTCAGGATCCCCAATTGCTTATTTCCTAACGTGATTGACATATCAACAGACAGTGGTGTGGGAGACATTTTTGGGAAGAATCTAAACTGCAGGGCTGAGAATTGTATGGTTTTGTATTTGAAAACATTTTGCAACAGTCACTAGATGAGAATTGTGTGTGTTTGATGAACAAATAACTGAAACTATGTCCCTTTTTAAGACACAGGAAGACCTCAGCCAGGAGGTGGCTGTGGAAGGTGGCAGTCAGGAGGAGGCAGGGGGTAGTGGCAGCCAAGAGGGGGGTAGGCGTAGGAGCCTGACTGTCTCCCAAGTCTCTCCCCTCCGCCTTCCCTACAGAAGGGCGAAAAACATGGGGGAGGTGGGAGAGTCAGCGCTCCAGCTGATAAAAGATGCCTCAGCCTCCCTCTATGCCACACCCACCTACGAGGAGGCCTTTGCCTCCTTGGTTACAAGTAAATTTACGGGTATGGAGGCGGGGCAACGCAGCATGTGTGAGGAGGTCATCCTCAAAATCCTAAATGAGGGCATGGCTGGGGAGATGACTCCCCTCACACATGTTTGCGAGAGTGACCTTGCTCCGCCTCCTCCTCCTCCTTCTGCCACCCCACCAGCACCAGCACCACGGCGTGGAAGGAAGCGTAC
>JAQSEC010002068.1:0-10795 GCA_028564925.1 Lithobates sylvaticus
TCACTGTGTTCATTTAGAAAAAGAAGGGGCCGGTAAATGACATATTCATTAGCCCCTTCCCCAACTCTCCACCCTGAAACATCCCTGCAGCAGCCGGGGGGTGGGGGGGGTTGAGGAGGGAAGCCAGCAGCACTGTGGTGGGGGAGCAACATGGGTGGAAGTCCGAGCAGTAGAGGGAATCAGCACCACACAGAGTGGGCAGAATCACCTTGATTCCGCCTGTGGTTTCAAATTAAAAAAAGCCTGATATGTGTTTGGGTGCCATTATTTTTAATAGCACCCCAAACACAATGCGATTTATGATTGTCGCATAACAGAATCTTGCAGCAACCATGGCAAAATGTGCGTTTTTAAAGTGGAGCTAAGTTTGTCACACAAAAAGGAGCAGGAGCTTCTTTTGGACAACAAACATGCATTAGTCAGCCCATTTAAGTGAATGGGCAGCCCTATGCGTGACATGGGAAATCGTGCAACAAAAATCTCGTGCAGAAATGCTCGTTTGTGAACAGGGCCTAAGAGTTCCCTCCTTCAGGCTGAAAGAGGGAAATCACTTGATTCTTCCATCCACAATAAACAGTGTTGATGGAGGAATCTCTCCTAGTGCTGTTTTATCTGATTGGATGTAGTTGCTGTTCAGGCAACAATTTTCTGCCCGACTCCTTCAATTTTTAGATCAAAGAATGATCAAAGAATGATGGTTGGGAGGGAGCTGAAAGGACAGATTTGTTCTATGTTCTGAGAAAACTACACAATTAAAGCTGTTAGCTAGATGTCTACTTATCGGCTGTAAAGCCAGACAGAATACTGCTCAAAAATAAACACTTCTGAATAGACCTCAAACAATAGCCTAATAACACAGAAAGGTATAATAAAAGCAGTTGCCTCTCGTTCTTCTGAAAAAAAATTGTCCAGTATTATTTCAGTATTATTCCAATCTTTGTTGGCTTTGATATACAGACTGTTAGAAACCAATACAGAATATGATATGTATTTTCTTTTACCCTGTCAAAGACAGAAACTACCCTAATTGTAGAGGTTTCAAGGCAGATTCAAACTTGTAGTCCTCATTGTACTGACTGTCAGCTTAAACAAAAGCAGGTTATTCATGGCCTTTCACAAATAATCAATTGAAAAATTATGTAACCACCTTTTTTTTGGTGTGCATTGCCAAATGGCAGGACATTAAAGTATTTTGCAGGAGAGGATTAAGAAATAGTTCAATCAATAATAAAAGTGAGAGAGAACCACATAATACAGATTTTCTTCACCGAGACAGCTGGGACTCTACGGAAACAAACAGTTAATATTTTAAGAAGGGGACACACAAAAGACATTAAAACTAGGGCAGTGTCAAAATTAATTTTCAAGAATCCATTTCTTATCAAGTGCTCTTTGCTGTGTGAAAGCACAAGTAAGATAGTTATACAATCTGAAGCTCAAATAATATCTTAAAGCGGAAGTTCCGCCGTTTTTCTTTTTTGTTTTTTAAGTCAGCAGCTACAAATACTGCAGCTACTTTTAAAATATGGACACTCACCTGTCCAGTACGCCCGCAATGTCGGCACCCGAAGCCGATCTGCCGCTTGGCTCTTGGGGGCTGCCGCTGCCATCTTCGGTATGGGAATCAGGAAGTGATTCCTTGCGGCTTCACTTCCCGGGTTCCCTACTGAGCATGCGCGAGTCGCGCTGCACAATATGGATGGTCCCTGCTGTCTCTGGGACCTGTGTGTTTCCCAGCAGACAGCTGGGAAGGGACAGGAAGTGGCGTAGATACCCGCAGATTATGTGGCTATCTATGCCCGAAAGTGGGTGCAAATACCTGTATTATACAGGTATCTGCACCCCCCTCCCCCTAAAAGGTGCCAAATGTGACACCGGAGGGGGGGAGAGGGTTCCGAAAAGCGAGGTTCCTTTTTTGTGTGAACCTCCGCTTTAATGTGCAACAATCACGTTTAAAAAGAGTCTTGGGTTAGCGAAGGCCTTCTGTATCAACCTGTTGCAAGCGCAGGTCAAAATGCTTGTCATCTAGAAGTTCCTTTGCAAGGATAGAAAACTGGCCACGGGGGTGTGTCCAAAGGTTTATGATAAACAACCTATACTCAGAATGGTCTAGAGTGGTACGTGGGGTACCCCAAGGCTCAGTCCTGGGACAAATTCTGTTTAATTTATTTATAAATGATACAGAGGATGGGATAAATAGTTTGATCTCAGGGCAATAACACAGCAGGATATAGAAACTTTACAAGAGGATAAATTATTGGAATGGGCTACCACATGGCAAATTAAGTTTAACACTGGTAATTGTAAGGTAAAGCACTTGGGGGTAATAATATAAACATAAATTACTCTTTAGGGGGAGAACCCCTAGGGACTTCCAGGATGGAGAAGGATCTAGGGGTCCTAGTAAAAGACAGACTGAGAAATAGCATGCAGTGTCAAGCAGCGGCTACCAAAGCCAGCAGAATATTAGCATGCATTAGAAAAGGAATTTAGGGGGGCGTGGCGACCGAGCTCCGAGATGGCGGTGTGATCCGGAGCTCCGCTCGCCCACAGAGAACAATCGTCAGCGGACACATTTAACCGGCGGTGTGACGACCCTAATCAGAAGGTACCTACCGGCATTCTCCGGGGGCACATTCGGGTGATGGCCAGACACCGCAAGAATCCCCAGCAGCTGCAGAAAATGTCAGGATATTATGCCGCGAACGGCGCATCTCAAAATGGCGGCGGCGGGGGTGACGCTCGTACCTCACAGCGCTCACAGGAACAAGCGGCAGACGCCACAGAGCCTCAGGTACCTCGTACTCCTCCTCAACAGGGCCATAGTGATTCCTCCTCTGGGCCTACAACCCCCACCACCCGGAGCCCGGCAAAATCTAGGCCGAGGAGGGAATCCCCTTACAGGCCACAACAGCCTCTGGAGATGGAGGTAAGCAGCGGAGCCATGGCGGCGGCCTTCCCCCACACTCAGGCAGGAGACCCCATTGCAGACTTCCCCACTAATGACAGGCCAGTATCAGACACAGTTCTAAAGGACATGTTGCTGTCATTACGCTCGTCCTTACAGGCTGATGTAGTCAGGGAACTTGCTGTATGTAGGAGAGATGTTGATTCACTGGGCATGAGAGTGGATAGAGTGGAAAACAAAATGGAGGAATTTACCTCATCATACAATGTAATGGTGGACTCTAATAATGCTCAAGGGACTGAAATTGGATGGATAAAAGACAAATTGGCAGACCTCGAGGACCGCTCCAGGAGAAACAATTTAAAATTGAGAGGGGTACCTGAAGATATACCTCCAAATCAATTACTAGCTTATGCACAGGCCCTTTTCTCCACCATTTTGCCTCAAGCTTCCACTCAGGACTTACTTATTGACAGGATTCATAGAATCCCCAAGCCTTCTTTCCTGCCTGCTGAAATACCTAGGGATGTATTATTACGGGCACACTATTTTCATGTAAAAGACCAAATTCTACAGACCTACAGGAGACTGGAAAATGTCCCCCCACAATTTACTAATGTAAGGCTGCTACCAGACCTATCCAGGCACACTTTGCAACGCCGACGCAATCTTCTTACTGTAACCAAAGCATTAAGAAACCATAATATTCCTCATAAATGGAAATACCCTGCTACCCTGTCCATCACTTATAATGGTACTAATGCAATGATATCCTCTTTAGATGATGGTTTGAAACTTCTCCGCACGTGGAATATTCTGCCCACCATGGATACACAATATGCCACTCAAGCTGGGCCTTCTTCTATACAAAATGAATGGCAGGTTGTATCTAGAAGTAGATCTACCAAAAAACCCGCCGGTGGACTCTAACTAATCTCTGATTGTCTCTAAGGGAGAGTTTATATAATCTCTTCTCTTCCCCCCTATTTACCATCAGCAGTTATAACTGCTCTTGGTTCAGTTTATGGATCCATTTCTTATGTTTTACATATGTCTCTTAATATTTTTTCTTTTCTCCCTTTTAAGTTTTTTTTTCTTTGATATGCACGATCCGAATTACTTCATCAACTGGATGCCTTTTCCATGGAATGCTCTATACAAGTTACATAGTGCCTTCTTGATCGCAGTGAGTTTTATTTTTATTTTTTCCATCTCAGCCCCACATAATCTTTTCATGCTTGATCCATGACGATATCCTGCTTGTCTATTAATGCACACGGACTGAATCATCCAACCAAGCGTTTTTCTCTATGGAAGGAAGCTTACAAACATAGAGCTGATATCCTTTGTGTTCAGGAAAGCACTTTCAAACTGACAAAACTCCACAATGTTCTCACAAAGATTATCCACATATCTATTTGGCTTGTAACCCAAGGAAAAAAGCTGGTGGTGTCCTTTTAGCGATTAAGAACACTCTCTCATTTCAACAAAAGGACTCCTTCATAGACACTGAGGGCAGGTTTATTATTTTAACAGGAGACATTAATTCTCAACCATTTACTTTAGTTACCCTATACGCACCAAATAGACATCAACTACGCTTCTTTAAAAAGGTTTTACGCAAGCTTGATTCTTTAAAATATGGCAGAGTACTTATCTGTGGGGATTTCAATATTACTTCGGATCCTAAAGTGGACACATCTTCGGTACAATCTGACCAGTCACCAGCGCTTCAAGAAGTTCTACACAATGAAGAACTGTTTGACGCCTGGAGATGTCTCCATGCGAATGAACGAGACTTCACTTTTTTCTCTAACAGACACAAATCTTACTCTCGTATTGATATGTTTCTCACTGATAGAATGCTATTGCAAGATATTGATGTGGCTACTATACATGATATTACGTGGTCTGACCATGCAGCGATTCCGTTACGTATAGTAGAGAGGGGTGTCTCCTCTTCACCTCCCATCTGGCGTTGTAATAATAGGCTGATTCAGGAATCTTCCTCAAGTAAAATATTGTCGCAACACCTTACAAATTTTTTCCAAGACAACTTTGGTTCAGTTACCGACCCCCATATTTTATGGAACTCCCATAAAGCATATATGCGGGGAATATTCATACAAATGGGCGCCAGAATAAAAAGGCAAAGATCTCAGCAGCTATCGAATATTCTTGCTGATATTAAAAACTTTGAATCTCAGAATAAATTGTCACCTACCACATTTTTGTCGGATAAACTGACCTCTCTTAGAGAACAACTTAGAACACTTCTTTCCCAACACTTTGATAAACATCTTAGACGTTTAAAATTAAATTACTATAATAATGCTAACAAACCTGGTAGACACCTTGCCAATAGGTTAAAAGCTGCACATGCCAAAACACGGATCGCTTTCCTTAGACATGCTACCCTATCTCATAAAATTATTCACCCGCAAGAAATAGCTAACTAATTTGCAGAATACTATAGTTCCCTTTACAATCTGAAAGATGATCCGCATACACACCAACCAACGGAGGAAGCTATTCAGACATTCCTACATAGCATACAATTACCATGTCTTTCTACACAACACCTAGAAACTTTAAATGCACCATTCACGATCCGAGAAATTGAAAAAACCATCGACTCACTTCCAACTGGTAAATCCCCAGGCCCTGACGGGTTTTCTAATGAATATCTCAAATCATTCAAACACATTATATCGCCTCATCTGGTTAATTCTTTTAATACAGCTGCTGAGTCCGCATGCTTCCCCCCTGCTATGCTAAAAGCCTTCATTATTACATTACCTAAACCTGGTAAAGATCCAGATACTCCGGCCAACTTTAGACCGATATCCCTCTTAAATTGTGACACTAAGGTATATGCCAAATCACTGGCCATTCGTCTATCACATATTATTCCTTCTCTTATTAAAAACGACCAGATGGGATTTGTGAAGGGGAGACAAACTTCCGATGCAACTAGACGAATTGTGAATATTTTACACTATGCTAAATTGCATAGAACGCCTTCTCTGCTGTTATCTATTGACGCAGAGAAGGCGTTCGATAGGGTCCATTGGATGTACATGCGCATGACATTAGAAAAGTTTGGTTTTCAAGGACGTATTTTGCAAGCTATTATGGCACTCTATTCATGCCCTACAGCTCAGGTGTACACGAATAACACTTTATCTAATATGTTTAGTATTGGCAATGGAACTAGACAGGGTTGTCCTCTGTCTCCTTCCATTTTTAATATAATGATTGAACCTCTGGCTGAAAAAATTAGGATGCACCCTTCTATCAGAGGCTTCCGGTTTGGCACACAGGAACATACTATTAACCTTTTTGCGGATGATATTATACTATTAATGACTGACCCACTTACTTCTTTACCTGTAGCTCATACTGTTCTACAGGCGTTTGGTAAAATTTCTTACTATAAGGTGAATTTCTCAAAATCTTTGATACTTGATATAAATATTAAGTCCAAACAGAAACTTGATCTTCAGGCTTGGTTCCCATACACGTGGAGTAACAGTGGTGTACCTTATCTGGGGATTATCCTGAAGGCCAAGACTTCTGACCTTGCAAGAGCTAATATGATTCCACTTATTGCCAAATTGGAAGCTCAACTGAAATCTTTTTCGATGAAGGAGGTGTCCTGGTATGGAAGGATGGCGGCATACAAAATGTTGATTTTGCCTCAAATTCTGTATATTTTTCGATCTTTACCGATCCATATTCCTCAACATTTTCTCTCTAAACTAGCTACCATGGGAAGGAAATATATGTGGAATGGTAAAAAAGCTAGGTGTTCCAGGTGCAACCTTACTTCTCACAAAAAAATTGGCGGGGCTGGCCTGGTAGATATACATGATTATTACTGGGCTGTTCGATTGGACCAAATTAAACACTGGTTCCAGACTGTTAATGCACCTTCATGGGTGTCGATGGAGAACTCAATAGTACCCTTGCAAGAAGTTTCTACTTTTTTACTTACAGATAGTTGGTTTAAATGGGACTTAAAAACTCTAGCCCCCACTATTAACATTTCTTTGAAGCCATGGAGGCATATCATAGATAGCGTTCATAGAGAAACCAATGATGTTCCCTATGATGTACCTCTATATATACTTGAGAAATACCTTCCATCACTCACAGTCGATGACCTGATTACTATAGGAATTACTACAGCATCAGAACTATATAATGATGGTCAACTTAAATCCATTGACACTTTATTGTTGCAATATAACCTGAATGAGGATGAGATTCTTAAATGCTATAACATAATACAATTTTTAGAGTCAAAACCGATTCCGTTAATTAGAATTCCATTTATACTTTGGCAATTCTATTTTACAGAAAAACGCGACGCGAAAGGTATATCGTATTTTTATAACATCTTTGGGAACAAAACTACATTTGTTAAAACTTCAGCTATGCTCAAGTGGGAAGATGATATAGATTCGGAATTTTCGGAACTCCAGTGGCGGCAGGCTTTTTCGGAAATACACACAGCCTCTCACTGTGCTAAACACTGGGAACTGACTATTAAATTAACTAACAGATGGCACTACACTCCGTATAGAGTAGCATCCTTTTTCCCAGGTACCTCACCACATTGTTGGAGGGGATGTGGACAAATAGGAAATCTAATGCATATGCTTTGGCATTGTCCTACAATCAAAAGCCTATGGAACAGTATATTCCGATTAATATCTTCTATCACTGGTGTATTGACTTCTCCAGATCCTGCTCTGGGTATTCTTCACTTAAACATTGACAAGTTTGATAAAAATTTCAGACCAGTAATAACTCATATCCTGTTGGAGACACGATTGCTGATTCTTTGCAACTGGAAATCCACTATTGCTGTGAATTTGTCTGATGTCACCTCAGCTGTGAGTAGAAATCATTCTTTTGAGCGTTTATTAGCCATTAATAACATGAAATGTTCACGGTTTGATTCACAATGGTCTATTTGGCCTAAAGCTCTTCCATAAATTATCCTTAGTGTATGTAGGAATGTTATCCTTACTATTGATGACTCAGATATTATTGTGCATATCTTTGTCTGTTATTTTTTATTTCTTTTTCCTTGTACCCTGTATTTATTTATGTTCTTTGAAATACTCAATAAAAACTTTAATGATTAAAAAAAAAAGAAAAGGAATTTACTCCAGAGATAAAATAATTATTCTGCCACTTTATAAAACTCTGGTTCGACCGCATCTGGTGTATTCCGTCCAGTTCTGGTCACTAATCCTCAGAAGGGATGTGCTGGAACTGGAGAGAGTCCAGAGAAGGGCAACTAAACTAATATGGGGACTGGAGGACCTCAATTATGAGGAACGACTGCAAGTGCTAAATTTGTTCTCCCTGGAGAAGAGACGCTTGAGAGGAGATTTAATTGTGTTACAAAAACATCTCACTGGTGATCGCAGCATAAGTATGAAACTTTTCAGTCCCAGGGGGTTAAGAGGACACGGGGCCACACGATGAGACTGGAAGAGAAGCGGTTTAACCTTAAGCTGCGTAGAGGGTTTTTCACGTTCAGGGCGGTAAGGATGTGGAACTCTCTTTCACAATTGGTGATGTCAGCAGGAAGTATGGATAGTTTTAAAAGACTCTTGGACGTGTATCCTAGCAAAAACAATATAGAGGGATATGGTCAATTATTTTTCTACACACACACACACACAGGTTGAACTGGATGGACTGTTGTCTTTATTCAACCTTACCAACTATGTAAGGTGGTACAGATTTCAGTCTGTGGCATTTCTCAGGTTACAGCCTTCAGGTTTGTAAGCTGATAAAAGAGAATGTATAGAGAGTAGACCTACCGATTTGGGTTACTTGACCTGAAAAAGGCAGCTCGTATTCCCAAGGCTTTATAGCTGAATTGTAGACATGTGTGATTCATTTGGTAACGAATAGATTTTCGTAGGAATCTATTAGTATTCGTACATTCGGATCAATCCGAACATCCGAATAGCTGAAAGAACCAAAATACGAAAATTACGAATAAGCAAAATAACGAACACGCGAAAATACGAATTTACGAACGGACTAACTTACGAAAATACGAAACTCCGAAAAAGTAAAAGAAATAAAATTACATCTATAACGAATGATTTACATTTCGTATTTTCAATCCTTTGTTCATAATTTAGTATGTTCGTCTTTTCATTTGTGTGTTCGTAAATTCGTTTCTTCGTGTTCTCGAATAGTTCTTTTGAATGGACAGTGTAAGTGTATCTTAATATGTATGTTCGTAATTTTGTATGTTCGTAATTTCGTGTTCTCGAATCGTTCTTTCAAATGGGCAGTGTATTAGTGAGTGATGTATCTTAATATACTTAATATCTTTAGCCAATCAATCAGCTTATTCATTTTGTGTCTGAGTCACACTGCATTCCTGAATCTTTTTAAATTCAGTTGAGGAAGAGACTGTATCAGGTCTCGTCACTGAGGGAGTGGATTGGAGTAAGTACAGGACTGATTAGAAAAGCAATAATACGATTATTGTTCTTTATTTCCTACCAAAGTACGAATCAACGAAAAAGGCAATCTCACAAAAGTAACAATTACTAAAGAAGTAGAGAGGAGACATTGCTGGAACTGGCAGTAGAGGAGTTCCCCGCTTGACCATTTCTGAGCTCACACCATCCATCCTGAGTAACCTGGTAAAGCCTTTGGATACCCTTGGCCGGGATTAAGCCACAAGCTAGTGTGACCTCTGTGACAGGGGGTCGCACAATCCGGTAAGGGTCAGTGTGTTTGGACGGTGGAGGTGTTTTCTTTTTCTCATCAGGATCACCCCTTGAGCTGCTGTGTATTGAATAAGAGCACTGTGGAATCTCTGGAACTTTCTATATGCTTATTGTGTTCTTCACAAATCACATTGATCTTTACAAGGACAGTCAGTCACCAATGATTGTTTTTTTCACTTTTGGTTTTACACGATTGTTTTATGCTATTATGGACTTCCTTGAACCTGATACTATTGAGTTTTAAGGAGGTGTAAATTTATTGTGTCAACTTCAATGTATGTTGGTTTACTTATTTTGTGTCACAAGTGCACGATTGTTTGCAGCGCAGTTGTTTATTTTTATATGTATCTTAATATACTTAATATCTTTAGCCAATCAATCAGCTTATTCATTTTGTGTCTGAGTCACACTGCATTCCTGAATCTTTTTAAATTCAGTTGAGGAAGAGACTGTATCAGGTCTCGTCACTGAGGGAGTGGATTGGAGTAAGTACAGGACTGATTAGAAAAGCAATAATACGATTATTGTTCTTTATTTCCTACCAAAGTACGAATCAACGAAAAAGGCAATCTCACAAAAGTAACAATTACTAAAGTAGTAGTGTACCGAATAAACAAAAATTATTATCTAACAAAATGATGAATCATTTCGTATCAACGAAAATATAACTATTACGAAAATACGAACGAGTCAGAATATGAAACCTTGTGTCTTACAAAATTACGAATCGCTAGACCAACAGAATTACGAATCATTTTGTATCAATGAAAATAAAACTGTTACGAAAATACAAAGGAGTTCAAATATGAAAACTCGCGTCTTACGAAATTACGAATCGTTACGAATCAACGGAAACGTAAAGAAACTAAACAAAACTAAACAACAATTTTTGCTGTGCACATGTCTACTGAATTACTCTTTATACTTCTGGTTCATTTTCATATTTTGGTTTTCTTCCTGTGATGAGTATATTAAATTCCCCCGCCATTATTGGCCTAATTGGCCTGACAGGCCAGTAAGTCTATTGTTCTCATGCAGTTACAAGGAGGAGCCAATCCATTTGACATTAACAGGGATTCTTGAAATGATCAGCTTTGATTTATTTATTTAAAAT